>WMED01002755.1:0-23540 GCA_019650415.1 Pipa parva
GATAGATAGATACAGAGATACAGAGATACAGAGATAGATAGATACAGAGATAGATAGATACAGAGATAGATTGATAGATACAGAGATAGATAGATACAGTAGATAGATAGATAGATAGATAGATAGATAGATAGATAGATAGATAGATAGATAGATAGATAGATAGATAGATAGATAGATAGATAGATAGATAGATAGATAGATACAGATAGATAGATAGATAGTAGATAGATAGATAGATATCCTACTATATATATAGTAGGATAGAGTAGTCGTATATTGCTTGAGACTTGAGGAAGGGAGGACAGACCTCTTGAAAGCCTGTCTATCTAAACTGACTGTTAGTCCAATAAAAAAGGTATCACCAAATATTGCAATACTCATTATATATGTATATATAGATATATTTTTTTTAGGTGATATGAATAGGGAAATTTGTTTTCACTCCCCACTCTGCAGATTTTAATAATCTGATTCAGGCAAAATTCTAAGGTTTGGGTGTCTAAATTTGGAAAGAGTTCTGAATTGATGCTCCATCTTCGTTTTTGTTCATCTTGTTCTGAAGAGAAGACTAGCATTTCACTCCAAGTATTGTTTAAAGTTTTAGGTTGAAAACACGTGTATGTCAAAAAAACATTTATTTAACATCCACTACAGCTTGTCAGATACCACTAGATATTTTACACCTAATTCCTTTTCTTTACCAGTTTTGGCAAGAAAACCTAAGATTTGGCCTATCAATCCAAAAAAAAAAGAAAATTGAACCCATTTTATTTGTCTGTGTTTTACTAAATAAATAATTAACAGTTCCCTTGTCCTTGAGAAAAGGGTGTATAATTATCTCTTTGTATGGAACACCAGAATATTTGAGTAAATTACCACTTTGTTCTCACACACAACACAGCTTTCTGACTACAAAACAATACAAATTATTTTAATAGAATCAGCCAACACTTCATTGAGGGAAACATTCACGTAGAATAATCAGCACATATTTCATTTTAAATTTCCATGGCCTGGGGTTGAAACTTTAGTTGGCAATGTTTCCAGTATAGTTATGTCTAATGTTATCTCTTTAATGTGGTATACATAAATGGAAGTGTAAGGTTCACACCTGGGTAGCTCTACATATATACATATATAATGTAACTTGTGGTTATAAGTCAAAAACTAAAAATCCTATAATCTGGCCATGTTGATTTATGAAAAGAAAGTGTGCTTTCTAGGGAACCACTTTCAGATATCACAAATATCTGATGTCTCTGGTATGTTAGCTGGTGTACTGCAAATGCCAGTCTGAGAAACAACATAAATGGTGCACTAAGTGTAACAATATCAGTTTAAAGAATTAATAATTAACAATACCATTTTAAACAATTTAAACACCCAGTGCAAGAAAAAAAAAACTGAATACATCATACACACCACCACATGAGACACCCCTTTAGTTGGGTGGGTACTCACCAAATATATTATGAATATACACTTCAAAGAGTGATGTAATATCTTCCTCAATCAGGCCAATATTCTTTCTGGTATCCACAACTCAAAATGATTACAGGTAGTCCTCGACTTATGACGCTGATCCATTTTTACGCGGCGTCGTAAACCGAATTTCAATGTAAGTCGGACCATACATTCATATACAGTACTGTACCATAATAACAGTACTGTACTGCAAACACTTAGCCTATCCAAACACCTATTCTAACACCTATAACTACACCAAACACTCTCATATAAAGCATCGTAACCACGAAACGACATAACTCGAGACCATCGTAACCCGAGGACTAACTGTATATATTAATAAAAGAGAAAATATGTGAAATTTCATAGTGTAAAGATGGTTTTAATATCAAGGATTCTGAAAATTCCTCCAGAGTCTGCACTGACCCTTCCAAGGTCTAGTCAACGCTGACCCTTAGAGATAAGTAGATAGATCCAAAATTTTCAGTGCAGCGAAGATATCCAAATCTTACTGCCTAGTGCTAAATTATGAATACCTGTATCTATATATGTTACTAATTAAAGCCAACAGATAGTGTGATATAGTGTTTGGTAAAACTAATTTCCTCTTTAGGTTATCTGTTAGCTATTTGATGAAACATTCTGTGAAATGATCCATGCTACTGGGCTTCTTCTTTGCCAGTATGAGTAATCCCATTGAATCATTGTCTGGTCACAGCTAAAAGAGACATTTTCTCAAGCTTCTAAGTAGCATCACTGTGCAGATAAGACAGTATCAGCAGAAGCTTTAATGACAGATGACCCCAAAAGTAATAGATTAAACAAATGTTGAAAATTAGCAGGGACAAAAACTATGGTCATTAAACCTTTCCTTCTGTACAAACAACCACTATCCCATTAAGAAGAGTTAATAAAATCTGTTCAGACACCTTTAGATAACAAGGCGAATGGAATGTTAGGCTAGGTTCACACTAGTGTATTATGCGTAGCGCATAATACGCTAGTGTGAAAAAAAAGAATACGACTTGATAGCCAATAGTACTTACTCAATTCTGGACACACTAGCGTATGACGTGCATACGCTGGGTCCGGAACACTGAGTGTCGCATTTTGGCCGGCGTATGATATGCCGCGCACAAAAATGCGACCACATAGGAAGAGCTGTGAACGCCAAGGGAGCATTCACACTGTCACTGGTAAGAACAATAGAAAAATACGCCAGAGCGTATTTTTCTATTTTTTTTTTCACACTAGCTGCGCATCATGTGCTAGTGAGAACCTAGCCTAATACCGCACAAGCTCTTCTAAAAGAGTTCTAAAAATGCTTTTGTTTTATTCCTACTTGCCAGGCTTCCATGGTCAATAAAGATGTTTGTTCAACATCAAATTCAAACAAACATTGATGCTGGGTATAGAGAATGTTATATTACTCATTACAAAAGTTTAGATTATAAATCTAATAAATCTGATTCTAAAGCTACAAAAATGTTTTTGAATTGTGTTTATTGTTTGAGACACCTCATAGAAATATTTGCAAACTGTCTTAGATTATATTTAAAATGTATATTTGGTGACCCTGAGATTGTGAACATTAATCTCGTCTGCACAGAGTCCCGTCTCCTATTTGCTACGTTCAACACCCTTCTGCACCCCTCCCCCTCAGGTACACTAACCCCTCCTCGCTTCCCCCAAGACTTTGCGATGTTCTTCAAAAGCAAAGTAGATAGTATCCACAAACAGATAACCATTTCTCCAGATAACACAGGGATACTTCTACCAAAATATCCCCCTGAGTTTCTGAATTCCTTTCTTCCTGCTACCCAGTCTGAAGTTTCTATCCTGGACCTCCTATCCTCCTGGACCTGTGTCCTCTGCATTTGATACTGTTGATCACTCTCTGATTGCTCAGATTTTCCATGCGCTTGATGTCCGTAATAAAGCTGCATCTTGGCTGACTTCATGCTTTTCTGATCGCTTCTTCTTTGTCTCTTGTGGTAATGGCTCGTCCTCTTCTATCTCGCTTAGTGTGGGGGTACCTCAAGTCTCTGTCCTTGGTTCTCTCCTGTTCTCCCTGTATACGCTCTCCCTGGATGATGTCATCAGCTAGTTTGGTCTTAAATACCACCTGTATGTGGATGACACCCAACTTTATTTATCTACCACTGCGCTAATACCTAAAATCAACACTAAAATCTATAACTGTCTCCTGGCTATCTCCTCTTGGATTGCCTGTCGCCGTCTCAAACTAAATCTTGATAAAACTGAACTGATTATTTCCCCACCTAAACCTGGTCCTGCTCCCACCTTTTCCGTCTCAGTTGATGATGTGATCATTAGCCCTGTTGCTTCTGCACACTGTCTTGGGGTGACTTTTGACTCTGCTATCTCCTTCTTCAAGCACATTGCTACCACTGCTAAAAACTGTCGCTTTTTCCTTTTTAACGTTGCCAAAATATGTCCGTTTCTCTCTCTGGCCACTGCTAACACCCTCATGCATGCTCTTGTCTTATCTCGCTTGGACTATTGTAATGCCATTGTAACTGGCTTCCCAGTTTCCCATCTTTCCCTGCTCTAGTTTATTCTAAATTCTGCTGCTAGAATAATTTCCCTCTCTCCCCTGAAGTCTCCCTCCCAAATCCTGTCTACTCTTTGGCTCCCAGTTAATAAACGTATTATTTACAGTGTCCTACTTTTGACATTTTAATCTCTTCACTTTGCTGCCCCTCCCTACATATCTTCCCTTATTTTCTTGTATGCGCTTAGCTGTCAATTCCACTCTTCACAAAGCAACCTTCTTCAGGATCCCCTCACCAAGACTGCCTTTTCTCATCTTGAACCCTTCTCTCTTGCTGCCCCTTATCTTTGGAATTCTATACCCCTCTACCTCAGCCAAGAGCAATCCATTTACTAGCTGCTGAGGAAGTGGTGTGATACCACGAAACGCGTTGAGCACAGGTTTACTCTGTCCCCTATTATTTGGACTGTCTCATTTGAGAACTTATTTACAGAGGACAGCGTTTTTTCCTATTTTATTCCATTGGATGGATTGTTTTCAGCTGTTTGCTACTCCATTTGTTTGTTGCTGTTTGAAGCATTATTGCTGATTGAAGCTCATATGTGAGTATTTTTTACCTCTTTTATCATTATCATTTAATAAATTTGTTTGAAGATAATTACTCAGATTGTGATTCATCGTTCCCCTCCCCCTGTTTATCATGGACAAATTGGACAATACATGGTGTGAGAAGTGATCTGGGGTCCCTGTTTGGTGAACCGTGTATGGCTGAATGATATCTGAGAAGATCATTTGAGATCTTTATATGCGCACATAAACCTGAGATCTGGTGAGCAGTTAGGACATACTCATCTTTATTCATTCACTTATCATTGGGTGTTTTAGAGCTATCATATTCACTGTGGCTCATATAAGCTGCGATTTGATGGTGGCAGTATTTTAAATTTTATATATTTTTTATATTTTGGTAAAGCACTATTAGTGCATTTTTGCGCTCTCTCCATTTTTCCAGGAGTCTTTGTTGATCTATAAAGGTGTTTTTGAGAGAACACAGTCTTTTGCAAGGAGCAGCATCAGAGTGCAAAGTGAACACTTATTTGTTTCATCACAGAGATTGGACTTTATTATTAGCGCTGTAACAAACTTTTAGTTTTCACAAGTTATTTATGCAATTATATTAAAAATCTATATTTATTTTCTTATTTAATTGGCACCTATAGCCAAATTAACTGTCACTTTATCCTACTGCACTTGTTACCCTCCTATAAGTTTATGTAAGTTTTCCCCCTATTTAGATTGTAAGCTCTATGGGGCAGGGACCTCTATCCTCTTGTTTAAATTATGATCTGGCACTTAGAGTGATGTATTTTCTTGATTATATGCTTGTATTTTACTTCACTTGTTCTTTGTTCCGCACTTAACCCTTGTCTGTATTATTACTGGATTGCACAGTGCTGCATAACCCCGTGGCACCTTATAAATAAAAATATACAAACATACATACACATGTGGCAGATAAAAATCAGCTATTAAAAATAAGGAACGTAGCATGTAGTTCAAGGAATTACAAAGAATAAAATAAAAATTCAAATAGATTAATATTTTCCAGGGGCCAAGCCAGTCTTCTGAGCGAAGACTTGGTTGCACTGACCCAGGTCCTGTGCCCAGAAACCTAATTTCCATAGAGGCAATGTAGGAAGTCTGTCAAGGGGAACCATGATATTGGCTCAATCATACTGTCATGGATCTCAAGGAACACACAAGGGTTACCACGGGAACTGGGGTACCACTAGAGACACTATAGCAAACCCAGAGCCCGTGATGCCTCTGTAAGCAATAAGGCGTACTAAACACAAAAAACCCATAAAGATACTGGTGCAAGGTGGTACACCTCTAGAGGCTCTAAAGGTCATGCCCTCAGGTTAAGCCCCCACTGATGGCAGCCTGATTGACTCATGACATGGGAGCATGGGCAGAGATTTGGATCAGCGGAACTGTAACAAAGAGATATCATAGTAGTGCAGCATAACAGGACATTCACTCACCCATCGGCACACATTTAACTGAAACTCACAGCCTTCTTTGAAGCAACGCAGGAACAAGAAAATCCTCTCCTGGGATCCAAACATGGAATATGCTGCATACACACTGGTACAGTACTTAGGCAAGGCTGAGGTACTAGCTGTGAAAAAACTCACTCAAACAGATGCTGCAGAACCTCTTGGCTAAAGACACTTGGAGCTGATCCCGGGCTAAAGCAGAGAAACTTAGCTTAGATTAGTAGAATAGGCTTCCAAAATAGCAGGCATAAAAAATCCACATCCCAGGGAGACAACTGATACTCATGCACTGTGCTAACTACAGCACTCATATTTAAATCTCCCACCAATTAAGTCATATGTGACGTCAGCTGGCCAAGATTGGAAGTTCTGGGGAATACTCAGCCCCATAAGCATAAACTCTGGAGACATGAACGGCACGGCTGAGATAAGCGCTGCTCTTGACATAGTTTCTATTGAGACCATGGAGGAAAAGGACCCACTGTTAGTACAGCTCTTCCAAATTATACAGCTGATTTGTATTACTAATTAAACAGACCCAAACATTTGATAAAAAAACAAAATCAAAATTTGGCTCAGTACTAGAATGAGGAATTCTACATCTTGGTTGTGACACAGAGAGCACCACGTACTAATAAAGATGGCAGATAAGAACCAAAGTTCCACCCCCTGCCCCTCATATTACTAATATTATTTATGTTCTTGCTTCACCAATGTTGTGATGAGATTGCTGGCACCTTCTGCTATGGGCATCACACTATTATGTATGAGTGTGATCATCCCGTGCTGCCATGTGTAAAGTGTGACCTCTTTTTAGTTCTCTGTATTAACAATGAATTTAATGATGGGCTTTCTCCTTAAAGTTCCTATTGAAATGATTTACTGTTATTAGAGTTACTTAAAATGTTGTACACAGAAGCTTAGATGGATTTAATTAGTAATTGGCCACTAGCTTCTCCTGAGTAACTCAAACACATAGAGCTGGTGTTAGGGGGGGCAAATTGGGCAATTGAAGTGCTGGAGGAGGATCAAGTTTACTAACGCTGTAGGGAAATCCTTTAGGAATGGAGGACAATTCTGGGGGCCCCCACAATTTTTCCACAGCCCTTATTTCTCTAAAACAGTGGTTCTCAACCTGGGGGTCACGACCCCTTTTGGGGTCAAATGATAATTTTCCAGGGGTTGCCTAACACCCCTCAGGATTGTTGCGGATTTTTGATACCCTTGATCTGTGATTGCAACTATTTTTAAGTCGCAACTGTGACAATATTTACTATATTATTAGTAAAGTTGTGACCGAGACAATATTCCCATATGACAAAATTTTTGTTGCAGTCGCGACTTTAAAATTGGTGAGGTCACAGATAAAGGGTTGAGAACCATTGCTCTAAAACCAGCCCTGCTGATCCACCTACTCTGTTTCTTGGAAAGTAGGGTATAACAATATACAATTTTTATTTATTTTTATATACAATTATAACAATCAAGGACTATTTGTACTGGTGTATGCATTATAAGATATGTTGGTGGCTGATGTTGAATGTTAGGTAGTTGTAGGAGGCATTATGACCCTCTGGCAATGATTGTCATTGGTGGCTAGGTGCTGCTGGCAGACTAAGTGAACTTGTGACAGTGTCTGATGTTAATAGCCAAAGGGTTGGAGACCAAATAGAGGGCTAACTTTGGTGGCCATGAGATAGTGGCCTATGTTAGTGGCAAAGAGAAGAGAAGTAGCAGAGATGTACCAGAGTTTCCTGCCTGAAACATGTTACTGCTGCTGGTATGGTATCACAGTAAAGTTTCAATGCTTTAATCACCATTTACCATGCTGCTCGTTTCTTATTTATTATGCATTACTATTCCAGAGATGCACAATGTATAGCATCAAGTAAGGGATTTGTGGTGTGTACGGGACCTACTATATGGATAAATACAAATGTGCATATTACACCCTACGGAATGAATGCCCTTTTAGAGACTACTGTGAAAAATCTGATTGTCTGGGAAATGGTTCCCATATAATGTTTAAAGTGCATCTGTCACCTCAAAACATTAATACTAATGTAGGTTGTACTAATGAAATAAACATTATGTAAATATATATGTATTTTTAAAAATGTACCTTTATACAGTGTTTCTCTCTGTAAATTTCCCTTTCAGCCTTCCGTTTCTTTCTCAAGTCGGGTCTCAAGTCTATTACCCCAAAAAACAACTTAATCTATAAGCAGCATAGAAAATAAAATCTAAGCCAAATTTAATAAAAGATGAAAGGGTATTGATTATTATTTCCTTCATTTGTTTGTAAATATCCTGTGATTTATTGCTTCTGTACAAGTGCTTATATTAATCAGTATCTATTCAATAGATTGTGACAAGATAACATTTATAGGTCATCAAACACTACCAAATCCTGTGAACCTTTAAACAGGTTATGTTTTAGTAAAGATTCTCAAATGAGTTCCATGTTACCCTGTTGGTAAATGCTTTCCCCTAAATTTAATGTAAACAGTACGAAAGCAAACAAATGTATCATGTGTCATGTTCTGATGCAAAGATAATTTATTAAGGTGTATGGGAGGAAATGTTTAACAAGGCTACCAATTGATTAATGTGGAGTTAAGTCTTTCTATTAAGACACAGTGAATCATCCATGAAATTAGTTAGACAAGATAAATGCTTGTCACCTCAACAAATATAACTTTTTCCTTCCACTGTTACATTGTCTATATTTCTATGTAATTTAATAACATTTTATTGTTAGAAACGTGTAACATTTATTAAGGTTCAGTCTAGTTTTGGAGATCAGTGATATACTCTGTCCTTTAACCTTACAGCTGGTTCATCACTGGCAGTTAACCTGCAAAAGTGGAGCAACCTTGGGTTATCCTTTCATCTGAGATAGTTGTATTAAAAGTTGCACAATCAACCAGGTAAACACTTTTTTTTGTCAGAGAAAAAGGTCTTAAGGGGCTTGTCGCTTTTATCAATATTTTCATCCTATTTAAAGTTATGTCAAAATACTAGGAGAAAACTTTCTCAACTTTTATAAATATCCCCCTAACTGAGAGACTGTAAGAGAAATGATGTGAAGAAGAGGTAAGGAACACCAGTCCAGGCTACTCGAGTGGTCGCGAGGTGAGGCGAATCCGACTCCAGTACCTTTAAAGGGTTAAAGGTGATGTCTGCGTGTAGGAGAGAAGTGAGCGCATAACCATTTTGCTGAGGTGAATCGAAGGATCGCTAGGAGAGTTCGCACTTTGCTGAATTACCCCCTAAGTGAAGAATACACTTATCGAACAGGCAGATAGGGGCGAACGCTGTCACATGTGTTGTGTGGCGTAGTCAGATGGACATAAGTAGAATGAGAAGTAAGAAGTCATGTGGAGTGAGGTGAATTCGATAAGTGAAGGGCAGTGATGTCAAACTCACACTGTCCCACTAACTGTATACTGTGAATATTCTATCAATTTATGTCATCTTTTCCTTAGGTTCTAGGTGTGCGCACAGGGTGTGCCTGAGGTGCCCGGGCACACCCTAATGGCAGCACGCAGGATGATACACCACGTATAAAAATGCCAGTGTGAACCTAGCCTGAAAATTTTTTTCTTTAGGGGCACACCCTAATGAAATGGCCTGCGCACACCTGTGCCCTAGGTCATGTTGTCACTTAGTCGCAGTTACCATTGTCACTTTTGAATGAATAGTGACCTTATGCAGCACTGAAGCCCTGCCATCAACCCCCCAGTTAGCCACTTTGAAATGGCGAAGACAAACAGGTGAATTTGGAGCAGTACACCTAGCCGCATAGACACCTTTTACACATTCTACAGCTTAATCAGCAATAGAAGTGCCTCTTTGCAGCGTTTGCTCAATAAGCCAACATGGGAAAGTGGCTAATAGATATGAATTCAGAGCTCTATTCGGACTTTTGATGGGGTCCGGACCTCATTTCCGGTTCTCGAAGCGGCTATTTAAACCGTGCGGCGTGTACACAATGTACACGCCTGGCAACTCCAAATACTCCTGAGGAAGCTGTTATTACGGCGAAACGCATAGAGGGGAGACCCCGGCACTCTTTTGGTCCTGTTTTATGACATTGGACTTTTCAACAGAGACAGTCGATTTATTCACACACAGCCTGGAAGGGCTTTTAATGCTGTTTTACTCTGCATGATATTGTGAGTACCTGTCAAAGTAAAGTAAAGTGTAGTAAAGACTTACTACACTATGAGAAACTTTTCTTGTTTTCTATTAATATGCCGTCACTTGAGGATTGGCTCGTTTTGGAATGCATAGAATCCTATTAAGGTTGTCCTTGAGAGATCCTTCTGATTCTATATGCTGATTTTCATATTGATTCTGGTGAGCATTTAGTACTACCATTTTATACCACGTGTGGTTATTCACTCCATTGGTGTATCTGTTGACATTTCAACACACAGTATCACGTCTTTCATTGGGACATTTGGTTTCATTCTATATATATCCCTTTTTAAGTGATCCGGCACTATTACTGCCTTTTTTGCGCTTTATCTTTTTTTCACAGGATTTTCTCATAAAAAAGTATTGTCATTTTTTACCTGTTTTCACCCCTTTTTTTTTTTCAACCTTTTTTTTCTGTTGCATTTTCCTCTTACCCTTATTTATGAAAAGTCTAAAAAGAATTAGCAATATCAATGCGTTAATACCGCTACAATTTACATTAATTTCAACGGAGCTCCTTCATCGATATCGCCACTTTTACTGCCGGGACTTAGAAAACATTTTACAGACCCAACTCTATAGGGAATAATGGATTTTTCACTACACTTGTTAAGCTGTAAAAAAGTTGGAAAGGGCTTAGTAAATTTCGATATTGGTGATACTGATATTGCCAATATTGATCTACCAGGAAAAAGTTGTACAATTTTAGTAAATATCCCCCTGCCAGATGAATATAACATTTGCCTGTTAGTGAACATTTAAAGTAAAATATGGCTCAGCAAAGCAAGCTGTACATTTTGGGGGGGGGGGGGGGGGGGGGGTGGTTCAATTTTTTTTCCTATTTGTTTTTGTCATTGAAGTGTCCCTTAGGAGGTCACATAAAATGTCGATCTACAAAATTCCTTTTTGTACTATTTTAGAGATCAGATATTTATTAGATAATCTCTAAGAAACATTTTCTACAAAGCTACACATGAGGATTATATAATCTCTAAGGGGGGAATTCACTATCTTCCAAAGTGAGGCGCGTAGTGTTCACCTCACTTCGGAAAGACTGAGATGCGCTCGCTGATGTCCGCGTGCAGGACATCAGCATGCGCATTTCAGTCTTTCCAAAGTGAGGCGAACACTACGCACCTCACTTCAGAAGATAGTGAATTCCCCCCTAAGCCTCTAAATGAATCAATTGTGTCTTTATTGATCTGTCTCAAGGTCAATAGTTGGGATGACAGTTGAACCTTTTCAAGCTATTCTTTTCTTTTGTAGTTAAGGACAGATTCCCTAAATGGTATCTACATTTTATAGGGAGACTGACAGTACATTCACCAGGGTGTTTTGGATGTTGTCTTTTTACCAAGAATTTTTGTTGTTTCGACCTAGTTTAAAAACATACATGCTCATGATAATCTGTCTTCCCTGGCCCTACTATTCCCTAAATACCAAAAACACTCAATACAGGTTCAGTTTCCCTCACTGTTGGGAGCCATAGTGCTTATTTGCAGAAGGCAATAGAAGGCTTTTAATGGCATCATTAATGAGGACTAGGGTCCCCTACTTTGTGGTGACTGATGTGCAAAATTCTAGTTGTAGCACTAATATTATTATTGTTATTTATAACTAAGTAATAAAGAGGCCAACAATGTCAGCACCAGTTGCCTGGATAATATTTACTCTTCGATTCAAAGGCAAATACAAAGGGCCACAGGGACAGTAAATGTTCAATATATTTGTAACTCATTCATGTTTACCTATTTTTAAATGCTTTTACATGAGACCCAAAGGTGAATACAAACAATTATGTAACAATTTCCATTTCACTTCTTTTGCTTAGGGGGAAATTGCAGAAATGAACCTTTTAGCAAACATTTTTGGGGAAATTGGAGGGAAAATGTTTTTGCAGAATTCTTTGAAGCTGAGGTGATGCTTAATAAATACAACAATGGTGAAACTTTGTTACTTGTTACATTGCCTAGAGTTCTCTAGTCCAATAATAGACCTCCAGCATCCTGCTTTCTGATCTTGGCTGCCTGTACACTTTGTGGTAAGAAATATTAAAACGGTGCTATTAGCGTTTGAGCAGTACAATTGTGCCTTGTCAAAACACCAATTCATTTATTAAAATTATTATTCCTGTACCTGTTCTAAAGCCAGCACAAGAAATATGACTGAAATTGTATTCTTTCATCTTCTGATTTACACATATTTATTCCAATTGAACAGAACTTAAAATGTGTAATAATAAACTGAGTGCTTTTCGGCCAAGTCAATTCAACTGACTAAATACAATAACATAAATGAAAAGTAAATTACTTATTACAGATCCCTTGCTCCAAACTTCTTTTCTTTAACGGTACTCACAACAGAATAATTGTAACTATGTTACCTATCCCCAGGAGGGCGGGCTTGTCTGCAAAATATATGGAGGCGCCGGTAGGCAGGAAGTAGCTTCCTCTCTTAGGGGGTTATTGACTAAAGTCCAAATTGTTGCAAAAAGACGGTCTACTAGTGTCACAGTCACGGCTTTATAATGAGAATACTGTCACAGTTTTGACTTTACTATGGAAATATTGTCGCAGTCACGACTTCAAAAATTGTCACTGTTGCGACTTTACAATGGGAAAATTGTGGCGGATTTGCTATGGGAATCCACTGTTTGAGAATTCGGCAATAGAATTCTCACTTTAGTAAATAGCCACTTCAGGGTTGCAAAACTGCAACAAAGCCGCTACCTGCAAGAAACCTATAGTAGTACATGACCCAGGGATCAGCAAACAGATACTAGGGATAGACGAAACACAGGAAAACTTACCCCATGTTCACTCAAACAGAACCTAAATTGAATAACTGTGGCATCAGGAAGCCTGTAATAGTGTGCATGCAGAGCACATCAATATGAAAATAGCCAGGGGTGTCAATATTGTCAATAGCCAGAGAAGCTCTTCTGCAGCTCATTAGACAAAAGGAAGCTTTAAATGCTAATTAAGAGATCTATTTAAAAATATTTAACTTTTTTTTTTTTTTTTTTTTTTTTTTTGCTCCCTTTCAATTTTTACAAACTTCTTTCTAACCATTTTTTGTTTATCATCATAAATCCCATTCTTTCATGATCCTGTTCTGCTTTGGTTAAATACTGAGAATTTTCCCTGGGTGGATATCAGATGTTATACATCTCTTTTTCCTTTACTTTGTGTTTTAGACAGCTTAGAAAACATCAGCATCTTCAAATGTACTGCAACGAATCTTCCTGGAGGTGTAACGAAGTAATATAAACACTTTAGGCTGCTGTTTAAACAATCCCCAGTGTTTGGCTCATGTATTAACAGTTTAATAATATACCTCATCATCTGTCTAAACAGGAACAGATGTTAAGAGCAGCACAGTTATACAGAAGCTAGATTACATAAAGTGGATTAATACATCTGCCCAAAGAGTAGTAGCCCAGTTCAGAATCTGCTACATCAGCTGGGCCTGCCAATCACTTGCAAAACACAGTCACATGATCTTCCACTTACTTGACAAGTCTCCTTCATTTATCTAGAGATAATCACTTTAATACTGAAAATGCTCCAAGCTTGGCATCTTCCAGCTGCTTCCTGCATATGAATCTGTCCAACTTTCGTCCTTAATGGTATTTAGATGCTGCTGCCCTCTATGTGCAATATAATTCATTTACTTGTTTGAAATTTTTTTAATGTTAATCGTGATTTATCATTTTGCAATTTTTACTCTTCCCTATTAACTTGTTTATTTGAAAATTTGAAGACATCTGATGAAAGAGAAGGTGGTTAAAAAAAAAAGAATCTGAGAATATACCCTGTTTGCCCAAAAAATAAGACCTAATACAATTTTTTTCCCCAAGCTTAGAAATATAAGACTTCCCCTGAAAATAAGATCTAGCTGCAGTAGAGAACTGGAAATATACCGTAAAGTACAGAGTTTCCCAGAAAATAAGACAACCCCTAAAAATAAGACCTAGAAGGTCTTTAGGAGCAAAACTTAATATAAGACCCTGTCTTACTTTCGGGGAAACGCTGTATTACAGGTTGCAATTCTGTTGGCTGTTTTTAAAGAAAGACCCTTTAAAACAGCAGTTCTCAACTTACCTTTATCCGTGACCCCAAGCGATCACATCATCACACCAAATGTAACTGTATGTGGGTGGACCGCCTGTAGAATTATAGAGGAGCGGTGTGTTCCAATGGTTGTAGGTGACCCCTGTGAAAGTGTTGTTCGACCCCCAAAGGGGTTGTGACCAACAGGTTGAGAACCACTGCTTTAAACTGCTTGCTTGCTATGAGTGTTTAAATAAGCTCAGCACTGTGTCTCCTACATGCACAGTATTCACCACCAAGTACCCCTGTTTGTATTATTTATTTGCTTAACATTTATAAGCTGTGTCATTTGATGACTGCACTCTGTACCTGAAAGTTACTAGTTAAACACCACACATATAAAGATTGACCTTGACTTTCCAGCCCCAAAATTCCCTAACCCAGGTCTAATGTGGATTGGATAACATTGCCCCAGAGTCTCAGAAATTGAATTGTGTGACTGAATGAACAAGGGGTAGGCATCACATTTTAATGAATAATGAACTGGATTGTTTAGGTTTACCACAGTATTAAGCAGGGGCACTTTCAAACCATTAAGCGTTACAGTTACACTACATTTTGGCACTTAACACTTAAAGCTATTCCATAGGGCTCAGTTCCTGCTGAATGCCATTACGCTGTGCCTTGTGAAAGTTCAGTACCATTTCATGGTTTTAAGATAAACTTTTTGTTTTATGGCCACTCATTTTGATGTATTGTTATTATATAGTGACCAGTAAGTCCCTCCATATAGTACACAAGATCCCCCCCCATACAGTGTCCCATACAGTACAGCAGATCCCTCCATATTGTGCCACCCATAAAGTTCAGCACATTCCATACATATTGTATCAGATCCCCCATATTGTACCTTCCATACAGTGCAGAATATTCTATATATATATATATATATATATATATATATATATATATATATACACAGTATATATATATTAGCAGATCCTCCATATTATGGCCCATACAGTGCAGCAGATCCCCCCAATATTGTGGCCCATGCAGTGCTAATGTTTATCCCCCACATATTTTGTTCCCATACAGTGCAGTAGATTCCCCACTGCATAGTGCAGCAGATCCTCCCAAAACAGCATCCAATATAATGAAACTGATCCCCCCATATTGTACCGCAGATAGTGCAGCAGACCCCCCATATTTGGCCCATACAGTGCTGCAGTTCCCCCAATATAGTGCCTCCATATTTTGAACAGTTCTGAACCCTTTGGAATTGCCACACAATTGAAAGCAGTGTATACTTTCTCAATTAGAAAGCTGCCTGCTGTATTACTGAAGATATGGGAAAGAAGTTGAAAATAATAGTTCCTAATGAAAGTCAATTGTATTTAACAATGAGAGGCTAGACAAGAGAGAAAAGGGTAATGTCAATGAATATACAACAAAAGTGCTATCCTATCCCCATATTCTATAATATGTAACATAGTAACATAGTTTATAAGGTTGAAAAAAGGCACAATTCCATCCAGTTTAGCCTATTTTCCTTCAAAGTTGATCCAGAGGAAGGCAAAAAACCCATGAGGCAAGAGCCAATTATCCTCACATGTGAATTTTGCATTGGGAAGAATTGTCACTGAATAAATGAGAAAACTTGGTTGTGTAGATATATTATGTGTATATGTAAAATAATTTGGCAAATATATTTCACCAATTCCTCCAAATGGCAAATTTTCATATTTTAGTGTAAAAGCACAGACTGGTGTGGTGTCCCGTTGGTGACAGTTGGAAAATTTGTAAATGAAACCTACAGAGGAGTGTATGGCAAATATTCAGACAAATCTGTGCTGCAAAAACTTTGGTCACCATTTAATTTATACTAAATAGGGCTTTTAAAAGACACTTTTTCACATATTAGCTAGAGCTCAAGGAACAGTAAACCATTCACGTAGGTCCCTGCCACACTAAGGCTTGCAACTGCAACAATGAACTGTCCTTCCCAGGGGCCCTATTCTTCCAAAATTATAGCAGATACTATACCACCAGCATTTCCCTTTAAGTAGGGAGGCCCCATAAATTTACATATGCTTTAGGCATCACAATTTGCTGAGTCAAACCCGTCTCCCTTTCATCTTTGAACTTTGTTTAATGTTTTTTTTTTGTTTCCATTCTTGCACAGCAATCTTTCTGAGCTGTACACACAATTAAATGTGCTTCTTCGCAAAGGTGTTAGTAGGAAACCCAGTAAAACTGTGCAAGGACAGAGGAAGCTTTTAGAAAAGCGCACAGTAGGTGGCCATTTTATTTTTCAGCTAAACACTTATTCTCCAAAGTTAATTACAAATCATTTGTTGGCCTCCACTCTGGTCACATTTTGTTTTTAATCTCCCACAGTTCAACACCCCAGCAGGCTGCAAAGTTGTGTTTTATTGGTTCTGCCCATTAACTAGTGTTTTGTTTGACTAAATTTGGACTTTTTTCAAATAACCCTCACCTAAAGTCATGTTTTGGAACAACAATTAAACTGATTAAGAGGTCTGGAAGAATGATGTCATTAGACTTCTCAGTGCTTTCCTAGAGCTACTTGTATTGTCACAATGTAAGGTCACCCATGCGACATTTTTGCCTTTCCTCTCTGCATTCCAGGCCTCCATTCCAAATCCATTTTTTTTTTTTTTAAATGACTGTATTCAAAAATGGATTAAAAGAGCAAGAGCAGCAATTTCCAGGAAAATATTCAGTTAAAAATGTTGCTATTCTGATACTTTTAAGTAAAATCATGTATTATTGGCACAAAATTGTTTGTTTGTTTTTTTCTTGTTTATTTCTATGTAACATTTAACAAAGGTTTAGGGGGTTATTGGCTAAAGTGAAAATTCAAATGTCGAATTCTCAAACAGCGGATTCCCATAGCAAATCCACGACCGCAACAATTTCAAAGTCGTGACCGCGACAATATTCCCATAATGAAGCAGTCTATCGCAACTGTCTATTTAGCTGGTGAATTCTCACCTTTATAATACAATTTGAATGTTAGCCAATAACCACCTAAATGGGTGTTGTTAAAGGGGAACTATTGTCAGATTACAACTTTACATATGCAGTACTATACCTTAATGAGAAGCGTTTCTCCCCAGCAGTTGTTTCATGTGATGCAGAATGATTGAGTAGGCAGCACTGATAAACTCCCACACCAGGAAATGAGTGTGTGTTGTGTACTGGCTAGTTTTCCATGAAAAGATACCCTCCCCCGGACATTTTTTCCCTACTTCCTACTTAGCACATGTGCACAAGTCAGCTTTCCCTCTGTAATCTCCTGCATTCCAACTTAATTTATGTGGCCAAAACCAATAGCAGTCAGGCATCTTTTTCTTCTCATGCAGAACAGAAAAGAGAGGGAGAGTAAAATGTCAGCTCTCAGGAAAACTAATTAAGGGAAACAAACTGCAAGTATTATTTCTTCCCTAAACTTTTTTTTTTTACTATTTGTGTCAGCAATTGGCTTAGTATAAAGGAGTTTTATATGTATGTGTGCAGTTATATTGGCAGTATAGTGCCCCTTTAATCTTTAGGGCCTGATTGACTAGAGGATGAATTCACCTGTCGAATTCACCTCACTACAATTCGAGTCCCATCGCCAGAGTAGTTATAAATCACATCTCCTTACTGATGAAGCTGTAGATAGATTTATCGAACAAGTGAACTGCTACAGACGCAGTTGCATGCGTAGTGTGCCAAAGTCAGTTGAATAGAAGTAGGATGTGAAGTCATGTGGAGTAATGTGAATTCCCCCCGGGAAGAGCAGTAAAAAGTAATTCTCACCATATACAACTAATTGTATATATAAGTGAATAATACATTGATTTCTATGTCACCTTGTCAGTAGTTCATGTTTAATAGTAGACTACTTTAGTCGCAGTCGCCATTGTCACTTTTAACGAAATGGTCACCTTGTGCCACATCGGAGCCCTGCCATCAATCAAGCAGTACACCTAGTTGCATTTGCTCCTTTGACACACTCTGCCACTTAGTCAATAGTAGAATTACCTGTGCACACGCAAGCAAAGTGATGCAAAGTGCTCCATAACATTGTGACTATTGTAGTCGCCTGAATTGTTTGCATATTGGCCACATCACAGAGTTTGCTCAATAAGGGAACATGGAGAAGTGGCAAATAGATGCCAATTCAAAGCTATATGTGACTATTCAGACTGGCCCATCAGAGCACCAGAGGATCCTCCAGTGAGCCCTAGTACTCGGGGCCCAGGCCTGGAGCCAATAAGAATCTCTTTTAACATTTGCCAGTTTGTAGCTTCTTTTTACTACATTTGGGCAATTGGCTCTTTTGTAATGTCCTGCAAAATTGATAATTTATTATCAGTAAAAAAAGTGAAGAAATAAAAGTGTAGTGGATTCTCCTAACCACAGTGGGGTTGGCGCGGGATAACACCAAGGCGTAGAGTCTAAGGAGGGACAGGACTTCACTTTTAAACCCCTGTAAGGAGGTACTGGGCTTTGCAGCAGGTACAGCAGCTACCTCCCAAGTTGTGGCCCTTGGTTTAAACCCCCACTGGTGGCAACTGGCTGAAACACTTAAAGACACTGGTGGATAACTGGAACTGCAGATCTACAACTCACTGGATCACATGGAGTGTAGCATACCTTTAAGAGCAAAGTAGTGAGACCAAACACAGGAGCTGTCAAGAAAGGCAGTTTAAAGCAAACCTGAAGATATTCCAGCAGGCTGAGCTGAAGAACTGACACTCGAGGGTCTGCAGGAGAAGCTGAAACTGAAACAGGAACTTCTAAGATGGCACAAGGCAGTTTAGTGGTGAAACAGCAGCAAAAACTGACACTAACATACATTAACGCTAGAGCACTGTGCAACTGCTCAACTCCTCTTGAATTTGACGCCGCTGACATAATGCATGATGTCAGCAGCACCGGATGGGCTGACGCTGGATGTAACTCTATTCTCAGTGCTAGTCAGCTGCAGCAAGCAAGCGCCATTCATGACAACATGACAACTTTATGTAAGTAGGCTGTGTGCTCAAGATGCCTCAGTCACACTGTTCTTACATCTTTCATAAAATCATGTGGCATCGTGCTTGGTGAGGCAGTGCTAGTTGGAGAAGTGCATGTGCTGCAAAACAAACTTGTTTTGGAGTCCTGATGAGGAAGGCATAATCCCAGTGCACTGTAAACCAGAGATAAGCCTTAGTTTAGGTAAATTAGCTGTGTGCAGATACCATGGTAGTAAAGGTTCCTCTAAGAGAAAGGAAGGATAGTGACTGAGGATAGTAGAGGACAGTATCTCCTCCAGTTTGGCTCTATCTTTTGTGCACGCTATTGTTGGTGCTGTTAATAGTGTGTTTGCATATCCTGTTTAATAAATGCTTTCTGTTTAGTTTTGCTTTAATTAAAAATCATTTTTTCTCTCTTTGCCTGTTTGGTACTACAATTCAGCGTCAGTTAAGACATTTAACTTTCAGAAGCCAATAAGCTAGAATGCTTGGGAAATGTTCATTCCCTAGGCTGCATTGCCACCCATCCTGCAGACTGTGCAGCTGCTGGCTTCCAATCTATCATGACAAGACTTTCCATAACATCAGGAGCTCCAATGTCTGCTTACCCAGACAGTCCACCTGCCCACCTTTTACTAGTGAAGACGGTTTCTTGCTGGACCAGACTGGATCAGCTAAGATCACATGTGAACCATCATCCCTCTTAGTCTTATGAGGTATTTTTTTTTTTTAAAAAAGTTAAAATTATCCCATAACTTTTCCTATTCATTGCCAGATATAGGTATAGATAGGGTAATCAACAAGGCAAAGATGCATAAATGTGCTAGGTTGACTTCTGCCGCCTAAACATAAGTGAATTTAATGCAAGTAGCATTCTGGCAACCTTATAGCCAAAAGACTTCTGTAACTCAGCCACAAGATGCCAGCATGAACGAGAAATAATCTGCCATTTAAATTCATTGATTAAATAATAAAATGCTTCAGATGCAGCAAAACCAGCAACCAAACTATTACAACATGTCAATATTACCTTTCTCTGGTGATAATTCTTGCATCTTGCAAGTATAGAAAAATATTCTGGTGAAATGAGCAGATCCATGTGAAGATGACATCACTTTGCTTTAATAAAGCATTTGCCACTGCTATTCACCAAACTGAGCTCAGCACTTTACTTTCCAGCACTTTACTTCATTGTGACTGAGAAAATGCTAACTATAGAACGGACACTAAGGTATATGTATACTGTATATATAGATATATGAATTTGCATCCCCTGAACACTTTATATGGCACACTCTGTGATGTGGAGAAATTGCATCCAGCTTCACACCTTCCAGCAGTCACTACTTTTCCCACCTCTTCACATTACGGGGCTGATTGACTTAAGAGTGAATTCACCTGTTGAATTCAAAAAATGATTTTAAACTTTAGTAAATTTCTCCTAATGTGTGTAAATGCACACAACTTTCTCCAATTTGTGTTTGAAGTGGCAGATTGAGCAAGGTGTACTAGATGAAACAAGACTATAGCTGTCCTTTAACTATATTTCCTGGTAGGCTTTGATTGAGCTGTTATGCTTTCATCATAACATGATGAACTGGCAAAGGAACTAGCCATTACTCCTGGGAGAAACAAGGTAAATATGTCTGTCTTTGATATGACTACAGAAGCTGTCCTGGCCCTATTGGTGCCCTAGGCCTCCCCCATCTCGCGCCCCCCCCCCCCCCTTGCCCCGCACCCCCCACTCACCTCCAACAGCGCCGTCACATTCATATTTATTAATTTTTCATTTGTAAAAAAAACATGCATGCGAGCGCCCCCCTGGACAGATGGCGCCCCTAGCATTTGCCTATATCGCCTAATGGAAGTGTTGGCCCTGTATGACTACCATATATTACTTACTGTCACCTGGTTGATTTAACAGCATAAATGTAATACTGTCTAATTAATGATATATTTGTGTGCAGCTTGGTTTAGCAATCACTTGCACCACCTCTATTTTAGTATGGGCCCCAAAACTAGATTTGGCAATACTGTATAATATACATGTAATATTGGCTATACCCATGCATGAAAAACTCTGGGTCAAGGTCAGATGATCAGATTTCACTGCATACCTTATTCTGTTGGGTTGAATTATGTGATATGTATTAGGAGTGTGCATAGGGAATATATCATGCACAGGAGAATACCCGGATAATGATCTTCAACTGCTGTTTTGTGCGCATGCAAATAAATAAGCATATACTAGCACACAGCATGTGGTGCATGGACTAACACTATTCCGTTTCGTAAAGGTTTTCCAAAACTATATTGCCAAGACATAACTGCAATAAGTAGAATGGATTTAAAAAAAAATGTTACTCTGCTAACAGGATAGTATAATGTTAATATATTACAGTGAGCTAGATTGTTGCAATATAACATTGCTGGTCCAACTTTTTTGTTAAACAAATACATAATCTGCTTGTTTCCTGTTCCCTGACCTTTGCCATGTCTTCCTTACATCTCAGCTACTTAACGGTTATTTGGAAATCACATGACTGGGAAGAAATAAGTGGTTTTGCAATCGCGTTTCATCTGGTAATTGTAATTTAGAGACAGCAGCTGATCTGTAAAATGCTTTTACTTGTTGTAAATATTTATTGACAGCATTAGTACAGATTTTATCCTGGTTTTCTGCCTTGTTCAACAAGGTCTGCTTTACTTTTTGATGCATTCATCCTGTTGCAAGCTAAAGGGCCATAATATTTTACTTCAATAACTTACAGACTTGTAATTATTATATACAAAGATATAAATAGAGAAATAGATAGCAGGGCTCAACAAAATATAGATCCTAAGAGGAATGTAACGTTTTGGGATCTTCCTACTTAAAGTGCACCCGTCACCTAGAAATGACTTTATTTAATAAAGTTTAGTTAGCTAACAGTAACATATTTCTAATATACATTAATTTAAAAAAACGTACCTTTGCAGAGCTTTCCCTCGATGCCTCTGTCTTCCAAACTGACACTATGCTAGAGTGTCGGTTCTGTGTGGCTGTAATATGAAGCTAGCTTACTTGATTGACAAGAAAGCCTGCTTCATACTGCAATAACTTCACTGGCAGTCATATGATCGTGATCATAGACTAAGGAAGCTCAAAGCACATGCAATGTAAAGCATGCGCTTTGAACCTCCCCAGTCAATTACTGGGAAAACTACTGACATAATTAAAACCTATGAGGGGGATTCACAGTATGGGTGGCATGCACAGTATGGGTGGAGGGATGCACATGTATAAAGCCTAAGAGCAGTTTCAGCTCTCAGCAGTGGATGAGTCATCAATGTGCAGTAGAATCTGGCTCCAGGTACTACAGTATAACCCGATTCCTTAGCTTACAATGCTAATTCATCAGTACTCTTCACTGAGCATGTGCGAGATTTGGAAACAGGGGAGGAGAGCCTGCTTGTTAGGGGGCATTTCTGTGGTGTTTGAATAGCAGGTCAGGAAAAAAATGGCAGTTTCTATGCTTTCAAATCGGGACAAGATTCAAGTAGGTGTATTTTCAATATGCAAACTTTTTTTTGTTCCTAATTACTTTATTTACATTATAACAGGGGTCTCAAACTCAATTTACCCGGGGGCCACTGGAGGTAGAGTCTGGGTGAGGCTGGGCCGCATCAGGTTTTCCACAAGAAAACAACAGATTAAAAACAATACATGGCCCTGCAGGTCAATCAGCGGCTTTGTGGGGCAATATGCAGCTCTGCTAGGTGATTTGCTTCTGCTGGGGAAATTAGCATCTTTGTGGGGAAATACGTGGGTCTGCGGATCAATGTGCGGGGCACTGTGCGGCTCTGCGGGGCAATGTGAGGCTCTGTGGGGCAATGTGCGACTTTATGGGCTACCGGCACATTTGAAATTTTTTTTAAAATTATAATTGGGGTAAATTTTATGGCTGGGGGGCAAGCTGGGGACACTGGGGGTATTGTGGGGTCAATGGGGGGTATTGTGGGGTCACTGGGGTGTTTTATTAAATATATCACACAGACAGACACACACAGACAGACACACACAGACACACACAGAAACACACACAGACAAACACACACACAGACAGACACACATAGACAGACACAGACAGACACACACACAGACACAGACACAGACACAGACACAGACAGAGACACACACACAGACACAGACAGACACACACACAGACAC
>WMED01002756.1:952-23527 GCA_019650415.1 Pipa parva
GGGCGCCGTTGGAGGATGGCGCCTAGGGCGCCAATAGAGCCAGAGCCGGCTCTGCTTATTTACTAAGGGGTGTATTCCTAGTGAATGGCATGAGACACGATTTCTTGTGTAGTGAGTCAGACAGTAGGAGCCCAGCCATCAACCCTCCTTAATTCACCAAGAGTAAAACAACACAGTACACCTTGCCAAATTTGCCAATTTCAAATACTCTCAGGGCCTCATTGGCTAAAGTCCAAATAGTTGCCTGAAGCTGTAAATTTGCATCTATTCTCCACTTCCCTGTGTTCTCTTAATAAACAAAGTCTGTGAAGTGTCAAATACAAGACCAATTTGGGTGACGACAATAGTTGCAATCTTATGAAGCACTCCATATCATTTTGCGTGCGCGTGCACAGGTACTTCTACTATTGACTAAGCGGAGGAGTGGTGTGAATGCAACTAGTTGTACTGCTCCGAATTCACTTGCTTGACTTCACCACTTCAGACTGTACAATTGGGGGGGGTTGATGGCGAAGCCCAGTGTTGCTTTAGATTACCATTCAAAAGTGATATGACCTAGGGACAAGGTGACATAGAAAGAGAGAGAATACTCACAGAATACAGTTAGTGGGATATGATGAGACTAGCGTCACTGCCCTTCACTTGTTGAGTCCTATTTCTGCACTTTTCCCATCTCTGTATTTTATTTTTATTGCTGAATTGTGCAGCGCTGCATATGTTTGTGTTTTATCAATAAAATTATACATACTTCTATCAGACTATGCCACACTATACAAATAACAGCGTTCGCCACTGTCCGTCTGTTTGGCAAGTGTATTCTGCAACTCTGCATACATTTTGGCAATGTGACACAAATTGTAGCAAAGTGAATTCAGATTTTAGTCAATGAGGCCCTGACTCTTGATGATACATCATAGTTGAATTAACTGTGCAAGCTCATGCAAAGTGATGCAATGTGCTCTGTAGTCCTTGACTATTGTAAGCATTCAAATTGGTCACAAATTCACCACATTGCAGTTTGCTGAATATCTGAATATGGGGAAGGGGCAAAATAATGCAAGATCAGACCCTTATGCTTATCCTTAATGCTGTCAGGTCATTTCAATAAAAAGAGAGTCCTGTGGAAGCCTCTCATGATGCAGAAAAATCACTTATTACTGTTAGCTTTAAAAATCTACAAAAGAAAACTATTTCAGGAGAGCCAGTTTAAAAGATATCCATATGAATTTGTAATCTATGGAAATGTTATCGGGGGGGGGAGTCATTTTTCGGGCAGTTCTTTTCTAAGGTTTAGTGGCCTGCAGTAACCAATCAGTTGTTGGCTTTTCCCAAAAACCAGTCAATGTTAATTACTG
Organism: Pipa parva; assembly: GCA_019650415.1. NCBI lineage: Eukaryota > Metazoa > Chordata > Amphibia > Anura > Pipidae > Pipa > Pipa parva. The sequence continues at coordinate 2,308 of WMED01002756.1, forward strand.
ATTGCTTGCTAGAATTCAGTAAACAACTGCTTATTTACTTAATTCCCCTGTATATGTTTTGGTTTAATCATATTTACTTTTACTGATACTCTATGTATTGTAGAGAAATGTGCAGCTCAATAAATGAATCATAAACAATGTCATAGAACGAAAAGTAGGTTTTCCCAATTAGAATATAAAATAACCAATTTTAAAGGGGTATCACCCTCATCATGGTGAGGTTGGTAAGACTGTCAATTTTCTTTCATTTCATTGTTTTTTTCTATATTATATAGAATTGTATGGAATGATTATAGGGTTTACACAACACCCTTGTTTTCTTGCAACTACATTAAAAGTTTCACCTGCAGGAGTTGGAATGTTTCATAACTTCTTTTAACGGTAATGAACAATTAGCGTAAACATCTACATTTTGTTTTGTTTTTTGGAACTTATTTTTTCCCCCCACAAAAGTCCATTTTTAAACTATGGGGTAATGTTTATTAAGACTTTAATAATAATAAAAAAAATTCAAATACCAAATAAAATTTGCTTTTGAATTTGAATTTTCTTGCTTCCATTGTCATTATTACCATTTTCATTTATGAGAAAAAGTCTTTAAAACCAAAACTGTATAGGCACAATATATGCTTTTGCCACAGAAATAAAAATGATTTCTCTTTTCTCTGCTTGATAAATGTGTCAGTTTATCAGCAGCATTTGTTGCCTTATTCTTGGAGTGGAGCAATATCCTAAACACAACTTTCACACTGTAGTTACCCATTTACATTTTTGTTGGACGGCATGGACTTTCATATTGTAATCTTTTGGTTTGCATAGCTTCATGTATTTTACCTTTAATTAACTTACTGCACTGTCACTGTAATCAAACTGTTAATTCTGGCATTCAATAAACATTCCTCAAAATGTCCTGCACGATAGAACAATGGATAAGAACACTACATCTATGTATAAAAGTACATAAACTGCACATAAATATTTGATCTTCAAGTAAAAGGGATACAATTATGTAACTAAGGGTAGGGTGAAGTAACTGGGATAGTAAATAACTAAAATGACTTTGTAATGATGTATTTTATCACAAATAAAAAAGTAACTTCAACCTTTCATCTCATACCTGACAGGTACCCTTTGGCAGAAACAAAAATCCAATTGGTCTCCTGTCTCTGAAATTACTTCATTGCAATTTTTTTTTAGCTGTGCAATGTCTGGTGGGATTTCTTGACATACCATTCAAGAACCATCCTTTTTAAATATTTCTGTGTGGGTTTACCATTACGTTTAGGGTTACTGACATATTACAAGATCCACTTCTATCTGAGCTTTGATCATGTGATAGATGGTTTCCTATAAGAACCCTCTGGATTCTACCCCAAATACTACATTTTAATAACCATTTTTTACTGTTGGTATGTTTTTTCATGATATCATGTATACTGTAGACAAAAAAAATGTATCTTTGCCTCATTAATAATGAGCATAGTGTTGTATATTTCCTTATATATGCCCTCCTAAGTCTAGACAGCAAATATTTCCTAATGGAATACCTTTTGCCGAGTCTCATGCACTTTGTCATCAAGCATGCTTAGAACGACCCATATGTCTTATATTCTGTGTCTAAGAGATAATAGGTTTCTTTTTAATTTAGGAGAGCCTGACCTGTACAAGTCAGCATTATTTTTAATTTGAAGATGATCTTATAAATAGTGGAATGAGTTGCACACAATTGTTTGGCAATCTTTTCTGAATTCCTCCCAAGACTCAAAGGCATCAAAATCATTCATTCTGAAGAGCTGAGAACTCTTTCAATATTAAGGCATGAGCCATTTCAACAACAAAGCCCAAGCAAATATTCAATATTTTGAATATCTTCACCCAAATGACAGGAGACCATGTTCAAAGGGAAAAAGGTTTCCTAAAGTTATTTTTTTTTTGGTTTCCATAGTTACAGCATTACAGGCTTTGATAAATTATGGATTTAATCATTTTATTTTCTATGTATGGGGATTTGTATTTTACCGCAGCATTCCTTTCTTCTACATTCTATGGTCTTATAACAAAACATCAAAAAGAGATATGTGGAGATATTCCTCCTCGTGTGTGTGTTTTTTTATTTCATCAATAATAGATGACACCTATGAAAATGGCAGTTTATTCAGTATAATACATACTGGGATTCAGTATGTTGCTACAGTATAGTGAACATCAGCACATGCTATAGCAAACAGTAGAAGAACACAAACCATAGGTTAAGATATAACACATAAATATATATATATATATACTGTATATATATATAGTATTGGGGGAGTCTCAAGCTCCAGAAATTAGATTTACAAAATATTTATATAAGATCCACATAAAGAAAAATTGTTAATACAGAAACAGTTTAAGAATTCTAGAGAAACACATTTGTGCAATTTAGAGAGCTCTTGTCTCCTGATGAATATTATAAATGTTCCACTTGGGGGAAATTTATAAAGGTCATTTCAACCTATTTGCCGCAGTTGTTTCTGTTGTGCTGCTTTTTGCCATGTTATCAGCATTTCTTGTTCATGCCACTTTTTCTATTTCCTTCAATTTACTTAATGGTGAATAAAATGTATCGATATCGAAAGATTATTATCATTAAATATTGATGCAATAATACTGCTACATGTTCCATTCCTTTCAATTGAGCTCCTTTTCTAATGAGATCGATATCAATGATCTTTCCAACTTAGAAAAAAATGTTCTAAACCATCTCCATAGGGAATAATGGTTATCGGCTCCCTCAACCTACTTTTCAGTGATAAAAAAATGGTCTTAAGGGGCTTTATAAATATCAGTATTGCTGATATCAATATTTTCAACTTAATTACAAGTTTATCAATATACCAGGAAAAAACTTATGATTTTTTTTATAAATATCCCACTAGATTCTTATAAGGGGTGAATGAATAAAGGTCACTTCGACCTGTCTGATTAGCTTTGCCATGTTTCCATGTGTTTTTTTTCATTTGCAGCACTTTTTGATTTAACGGATTGATATAGGGTGGAATAAAAAAGGTCCATATTGATATTTATTTAAACACCTATCCACTGGCTCATTAAAACTGGTTCACTTTGCACGTTTTCAGTGCAGCTCCTGTTCTGTCTCAGATAGATACCTTATATTGTCAAATGCCTATACAAGTCATAAAACATTTAGGGGGTTATTCTCCAAAGTCCAAATTCGACTGTTGAATTCTCAAATGGCGTATTCCCATAGCAAATTCGTGACTGAGAAGATTCTTCCCATGTAAAGTCGCAACTGCAACAATTTTTTTTTTTTTTTATATTTCTTTATTGCGACAATAGGGAATAAGAACAGAACAATCCTAACAGTTTTCAGTAACTGGTCAATTGTAAGTTTTGTTTGGTAGAACATAGTAGCATTAAAATTGATATTGACTATAATGTTACTTTCCATTGAATTAAACATTTGCTATAGTATTCTATACCCTGAATAACTTTGTTATTGGTCTAGTACTTGGTGGGAAGTTTCAGTCCCATTTTCTCTTTGGTAATGTGTATAGATGATATAGAGTCTCTGTTGCCTTCTGGGGACTGCAACAATTTTAAAGTTGCTGCTGTGACAATATTTCGAAAGTAAAGTTGCAATTGCAACAATATTCTCATTATAAATACACAACTGCGATATTAGCAGTCTATTGAGACTGTCTTTAGCTTGCGAATTCACGCCTTTATGCGAAAATTCGGACTTTAGAGAATAACCCCCTTAGACTTTTATAAATATTGGACTCTGGCCTCACTAGTGCTTTAATATTGTATATAACAATTTTACTATAAACAAAATAATGTGACTATCTAAATTAAAGTGCACCTGTAACTTCTAAACACTAATACTAATGTAGATTGTACTAATGAAATAAACGTTTTTGTAAATATATATGTTTTAAAAATGTACCTTTAAACAGCATTTCTCTCTGTCATCTTCCCTGTCAGCCTGCCTTTTTTTCCTGGGTTTAGTGATGACTGATGTTATAGCTCCTCCAATCAGATCCCTGCTAGATGATGATTTAAGGGACCTGATTGGAGGAGCTATAATGGCAATCATTTAGCCCCACCCACCTGACACTCGGGAAAGAAAAAGTCAGGCTGACAGGGAAGATGACAGAGAAATGCTGTTTAAAGGTACGTTTTTAAAAAAATACATACATATACATATATATATATATATATATATATATATAAATTTACAAAACGTATTTTATTAGTACAACCTAAATTAGTATTAGTTTTGAAGTGACAGGTGCACTTTAAAGGCACTGATTTTAAAGTAACCAAACAGGTTAATTCACAGCCAATATGTTTTTCTATAGATCTGCAAATCATGGAGAAGGCCAAATGATTCTTTGTTATTAAAAAAAAAAAAAAAAAAAAGTTAATTTTCTCTAGGGAAGAAACAAAAGCAGGTGGGAGAGACACAGGGTCATTTGGTAACATACAAAAAAAAACCAGACTGCACTAAATTTGCTAATACACAAAAACTTCACATAAAGGCTCTGAAATTGGACTTATTACATTTTCAAGCAATACCAACCCATACAAAAAAACTGATAATAATAGGTATTGTAGGGGAAGCATCCTAAACCTGGAATGTGAAATATTTTCAATTTACAGGTTTCTTTTCCTCAGTGTCTATTATCAATAGCTCTGTTAATTTAATGCACCCTTGAAGCTGTAGAGAGATGATATAACAACAATGAAGATATAACAGAGCTACAATAGTTATAATAGAGTTTCTTAACTGAAGTCCTCACATAACCCTGGAAAATAGGTCATGTTTGAAGGAAAGTACTAACATGGATATGATTACTTTTCAATACAGGCTGCATAATGGCTTTGTTTCAATGAAAACACGCATTCATAATTAGCAAAGGGTCCCCCATTTAAAGGAATGAGGTGGAATCCCCAGCAAACATTTATACATTAGCCCATTAATAACTTGCTGAAATATATGCAGAAGTGCAATAATAAAACTAATTGCATTAATATAATATAATGAATCTTTCTTTATGTGTACTATGACTGCTGGTGCAAAACCAACATTCCCTGTTAAATTTGAAATCTTGTAACCTTAAGAAAAATATGTACTTAGGGAATTTACCTTTCTTGATTTATAAAAGTTTTACAGCCCATCTTTAAATGATATAAAAATTGATTTTACAGAACACAAAGTATATAAGCTAACTTCTGCCAAGTCTGACAGAGAACTTTCTATGGGATCAAGCAAATGAGAAAACAAGTCACCGGGGAAAAAATGCTAAGCATGACTAATAGAGGTTTCAAAGATCTGTACGGCATTGGCAAAGATGTTTCCCAGGAAGAAGCATCACTTCTTGTAATATCTCTTGCAGAGTAATCAAACTCCATTTGGAGTTAAAGGTATTCAAAGGAAACCTTTAAATTACACTGAATTCTCTCAAATATTAAACATAGTAGCAAATCTGGCATGGCAGAAACTGCCTTGTTTTTTGTTAACATCAATGGGTCTCACAATATTACTCCATATTGTATAATTATAACCAGTAAAGTCAAATTAATTTAGACATTTTAGATGACCAGGTGAACCCTAAGGTGTAAACATTATAATATCATAGAATTATATTGGATAACATCATCTGTACTACCTATTAAGGTTGTATTTGGTTATTACAATCACTTGAATAATCAGGTTCACTTTTATGGCCTCTGTCATTCCTGTATTTAAACATCGAGTATATTTTCCAGCTTTGTAATAAAAACTTTCTACAAAAAAATAAAGCTGCTTCTTTGTTCTACATCACTGATACTATGTATGGAAAAAAATGTAAAAATAATATTTCATATCTGAGAAATTTGTTTAAAATGTTTTCTCTTGAATTTTCAATTGATTGTATTACAATTCCTTGAAACAGAAAATTCATACATAAATTCATGACTTAAATACTTTTTATGTAGAAGTAAATATTATTCTGATGCATATGATCCTAAGATAAAACAGTGTTTTAGAAAAAAAAGATACAAGGGAAGAAAATAATCAAACCTCTTTTTCTTTATTTTCAAATCAAAAAACAGTTACTGGGTGGAAAGATTTTTCCAATTTACTATTTTGTTTTTTTGTAAATCCTTAACAAATATGCCATATGGTGACTCAATGAAAATAAGGCTTTGTTTTTCAAACATTGTAAAACAGAGGAATGTTATTTGCACCAAAATAAATCTAGAAGTATATGGAGTTGTAGTGTTAAAATGTTGCTAATATATCATAAGTGTACTATTTACCCTCAATCAGCCAAAATAACTCACTCATGCTAAATAAAACTGTTCATCTTTTTCTAATACAATGAGAAATAGTAGTATCACTCTAAGCAGTTGGCTGTTGGTCTTTGTTTGTTGAATTATTTATTTAACTTTGTGTGTTTACTAATCAACTAATATGAAGCTTCATTTTATTGAATATTCTTTTTAATGATTTACCTTTCTGCCCAGCCCCAGTACATTCACTCTTCCACTATGTACATACTGTAACTCTTGTCTAGTTGCTTAGGTTAATGCACAATAGCAGCAAGAAGAGAACTAGAACATAAACAAGAGACTGAAACAAAGAAAGATGAAATTATTAATAAAATGGAAAAAGTAAAGATTGTTAATGAGCCCTTTGTGATATGAGAGCTCAATAGCTGTGCAATAGTTACAGAAGAACTCTTGCTATTTTTGGCTGAAGTCAAGTTACCACAATGATTTCCTATAGGTTCAGGGTGCTTCACTGGCCTCTGTGATTAATTTAGCACCACTATTTACCTTATGACTACTGTCCATTTGGCATACTGTTCAACATACATCTTATTCTAAATATTTCTCACGGAAACTGACCGTACAAATGTGAAAAGAATTGTTCCACCAAAGCCTGCATACATTAAAATGCATTTTATTATGCAAAACAAACCAAGAAACAAAGAGCAGAAAAATGCCATGTCTTGCTTCTTTTAAGTGAACTAATGAGTAATGCAATTTCTTCTTTCCCATAATAAACTGGAATTTTTAATAGGACAGGGCTCATAAAAATCCACGTTAATGGACTACCTACAATAGTGTGTTTCTTCTTCATATTGTAATAAAATATAATGTATCATATTCACAACATTAAATCTGTATATATAAAAATATCAAGGCATTTTCATTCCATCCATTCTTAATTATGTTTAATGAAACAGACACCCAGATATCATATTATTGATAATCCACAGTTGGCAACCATTTTTAGCTGTTTTCATTTAGACCCATCATACCTAAATTCAGGTCACCATTAGGGGGCAGCATGATACAGCATGGCATGCTCTACAGCTTTATTAAATAAATAGACTATTGTTAATAGCCTGTACAGTGGTTAGTTAATGATTAAATTGGAAGCCTGCGAGACTTAGAGTGCTCTTATAAGTTTTGGTGCAAGCAGGAGAGTTCCACAGTACAATATACTTTAAGTCGAGCTAGTATCTATTTATGAAGACTTTTATTATACTGGATATATAAAAGTAATTCTGATTTTCAATTGCAGTCCTAGAGTGGGCTGTTACAACATATGGTTTATATCTATTCAAAGAGCTAAAGCTACAGCCACTCTGCATTGTCATTCAATAACAAATAGTGATGCACTGAAGTGTCCTCCATAAGCTGTACTGATACAGATAAATGGAAACTACAGTCAGTCAGCTGACAGGATGTATATGGTGACCTGTGATGTTAAGATGTTAAAATATGCAGGGAATGTATAATGCTGCATACCCACTCCTAAGCAAATGCACTTTTATACAATTAGAAAAAAACACACTAAGAAATGTTAAAACCTCCCTCCCACTCCTAGTAATGGTTATATTCATTTATACAAATGATGCATGTATACCTAGTTCCAAAATACTCCACATACATTTCATTTACATTTGCATAGAAAGGGAAGAAGAACAGAACACAGTATGTAAAAACACATCATCTTTGGATATTTAGTGTTGTAGTCCTTCAGTAGAACACAATGAATGTAACAGGTAGAGAGGCTTAGTCCCATTCAATCATAAGACAATTCCGCTTCCACAGGTCATCTTTAAAGGGGACTTTGTGCCAAGGAGTGATGCTGTTACAGGTGTTTTTTTAATTTTTTTATAAACCCTGTACAGAATATAATAAAACAAATGGTTAAATTCAATGTCTTAACACAATCATTACACCCCTATACCTAGTAATAACAGTTTCATTTTAATCAGAGATCTGTTTGGTTATATGACATGTATATCAGTAATCATTTGGATTTTTTGGCCTACATTTTTTCACATTCCTAGAAACAGTTACAATGTGGGCCAGTGTTTCTTTTATACTACGATGAGAAAAAAGTTAAGAGAAATTAATAGCTGTATATTTTCCCTGAAGGGTTTGAGAGTCATAAAAAGACATTTTAAAAAACTATGGGGGGTTATTGTCAAAAGTGAGAATTTGACTGCTGAATTCTCAAATAGCGGATTCCCATAGCAAATCTGCAACTGCAACAATTTTAAAGTTGTGACCATGAGAATATCAAAGTAAATTCGTGACTGCAACAGTATTCTCGTTATAAAGACTCAACTGTAACAGTAGCAGTCTAGTGCGACTGTCTTTAGCTGTCGAATTCACACCTTTATGCAACAATTCGGACTTTAGCCAATAACCCCCTATGACTTCTGTTAAATGTTGTTTGTTGTGAACAAAGTACCTTTTGTTCTGGGGTTAGATTTAATTTGTAATTTTAGGTTCCATCAACAAACTGAAAATGGGTCACTATGTGTACAGCATAAAAATATATTACTAATGGCCAAAATATACTAATAAGATAATGTAATAATTAACAAAAAAAACTGCCTTTACAACAAGAACAACATGCCAGATTTTGAGATGTAGGTTTTTATATTTTGGTTGAAAATGAATTGCAAATTCACTGCATAATTTTCAGTAATGAAATTACTGTTGTGCCTCAGTGATCATTTTAAAAAGATTCAATACACAAAAGGAGTATTCAAAAGGCATTGAGAGTTAAAAGCAGCACAGGCAATCCATCAGATGCAACATTAAGAGGAATTTCAGACATTTATTAGATTCAAAATTTTATATGCAACATGGAAAATGTTGCTATGTCTTATTCCAAAGAGTCTAAGCTCAATTCTGTTTCTTTTAATGTACAAACCTTATGCCCAGTGACTAACAGAAAAAGTTCTGTCTTGAAATATACTTCACAACATAATGAATCTAAAAACTGTAACAAATTGGATCATGCCCTTTTCTGGGAAAAGCCTACTGCTTTATGTGAACACTCCCCCCAAGTGAGGTTTTAACATGCATGTTGCATGCAGGTGCATTAAGGCAAATTAATCATTATGAAAAAAAAACATAGGGTAATTGATGTTATGATAAAGTACCAAGCTCAATCATTGTAAAGTTGCAAGAATGTCATAATTTGGTGTACAGTCTATAGTCTGACAATGAACCTCACACTAATGGAAATAGCACATATTAAGCAAGTTTATTCTTTGATGAACATGAAAAAACAAACAAGCAGAAAACCCTTCCATATATTTTACTGAATATTAAAAAAAAGTTCAAGGTATAGACTGTATCACGACACAGCCTAGTCTTTTCCAAATTTCTAGACTTTAAGGCTTTTGAATATACATGAGGTAATGTATGGTGAAGGCAGACTATGTACACAATTCCAAAGTGATTCATTCATACAGCCCAACTGCATTTACTGAATCAGTAATATCGTCTCTACCCTTGTGACCAGGCTGTGCAATCTAGTAAGCGTGTGGGATACAAATAACATCAGTCAACTTCTACTGTCATACTGTGACCATTTTTATAATCCCTGCAAGATTGGCCGTCCCAGCATCATCCCAAAAACATGAGGGAAATGTGATGGACATATTTATGGACCTTATATTTACTCAAAAATCTATATGGACTTTTATATTTGCTTTATAGTTTACTATGGACATTAGGCTCATAATTAATCTATACCTTTAAGACCTAACTCTACCCTTATGATATTAATTAAGCAATATGTATTGCTAGCACATAGCCTTGGCATATAATCATGTTTTCTTCTGCTTAGAGATAGATAACAAACAGTTAACCCTGCAAAGTGTTTATTTCTAAGGAATCTTGTCTTTCCCTTGAGACACTATAGACCTTGAGTGTTCTCAAAACTATTAATCAATGTTCTCATAACAATTTTGTTGAATCTGCTTAGCCAATTAACATATAGTTTTGTTTCTGTATGTTCAGATAGTTTTGAACTAACAAGCTTTTGCTACAAATCATGGTAACTGCCCATTAAACATCAGAAGGCTTTCAAAGTGGTAAGAGACTGCGTGTGTTGTTGCTTAGATAAGTCTCTCTCCGAGCTCTTTAAACTCATAAATAATCAATACTACTAATTCGGAGCCCAATATGGAAAGATGAAACTGTCGTGTTCCGACAACATTATGTATATCACACTTTATTTTCAGAGAAAAGATCGGTAGGTGATATTTATGAGACTTGCTTTATTTGAATTTTCAAATACATAGGCAGAAATAGCAAAACATCTAGCAATTATAAATAATTTTTTTTTCTATTAAACTGGAATGAATCACTAGTTTCTGTCTTATTAAAGAAGAACTAATGTACCCTAACCATAACTGATATGCTGAAAGTACAGGGTCTGCCAGCCTAAATTGCTATATTATGAAGCAGCATATCGGTACCTTTGGGCTGTAGTTTTATCTTATAGAACTGCTGGCACTAGTATCTCATGGATGCCATATTGGATCTTCAATAATATGCTAATGAACCTTGACACATCATCACACAGTGTTTGACTGGTTGGGGAATGCCACATGGTACATTCCCATGAATATAAGTAAGGCATATGCTTAGTGCTGGATTCAACACATTCACTGTAAGAAGTTAATACCCAGGACAACAGCTTTCACTGCAGGGAGGGAGCTGAAATGCTAAAAAAGCTGTCCTGTACTTGTGAAATAACGCATGCAGAAGAAGCATAACAAGTTGAGTTTCTTGTATGTAGGCTAAAAGAACAAATGTGATTTTTGAGGGGGTCAATTAACAGTGGGGACCTTATTATTTGACATAGACAAAATTACTAGATGGGGAAAAGACATTTATATGTGAAACTCCATTAATACCTAATTTTAAATTGGCCAAGGGTACCAAATTTTGGTATACACACATATATGTACATGCATACACATTTATGATATTTAAGTATTTTAATCTAAATATTTGTTAGAAGCAGAATGTACAGTATGCACCACTATCCAGTACTTATGTATTTAATACACAAGTTGCTACTTCCATGCTTATTTGTAATATAGAGTACATATCTTATACAGATCTATGTTCTATTTAAAGCTGGCATTCTACATTACCTATACACAATCCTACTAGTAAATTTATATATTTCCTAATGAGAAATGACCTACTCTTAAAACTGTTTAAAACTAGATACTTATTCCAGAGTAGGTAAATGAAACATGGTAAATACCTGCTGTCTCCCAGAAAGGTTTGCTACAATAAAAAAAACAAACACATATATTAACCTTTGTACATAAAATGAAATGTATTTAAGCATGTAGTAAACAACCAACTGTGTGCCTTATAAAAAAAATAACAGAACAAAGCTAAATGTTAATCTTAAATGTTTATTTTTTATAAACCTCTTTCTAGCTAATAAGGGGTCTAAACACGGAACAATCTGCTGGGTCAGTCAGCTCCTTTAAGATAGAGTTTGTCACATACCACTTTAATAGGGGCTCAAAGCAATTAAACTATAATTGGATCACAGTTGATTTCTCTGGCCATACAACATAGTCAGTAATGGACAGATCTGATATAGTACTTACCACCTCATCATCAGATTTGATAATTAAGTCTATGACAATTTGGTTTCCACATATTTGGCCACAACTATGATCTTTCCATAATCTGGCTGCTGTGCATGTTCAGCCTTATTCTTCCCACCATTATTTCAAAAATGTGGCCAATACTGCTGGTATAAGGCTTATATCCAGCCTATACACAGCACAGAGTAACAAACTATATCTTTTGGGGCAGTTTACATTGTAAATATACCTAAACCAAGGTTTCAATTGTTTTACCATAAATATATACTGAACTTCCACATTAAGCAAGGCAGACAATGGCATAGGAAAAGTCAACATGGCTCATGACAAAGTAATAAAATATATAGCTCCCAAGTAGAGTCAAATACATTGCATACATTTATATGCTACAAACCCAGATCAGATTACTCATTAACAATCAAAAGGAATAACTATATACAAGATGACAGGTCACTACCTATACTTACCTCATTCAACACAGGGGTATGTGTTTGTTGTACTTCTCAAACCATATTAAGGAGGTACATGTACACGGGATGGGGGGCGCCAGGTGGGGGGTTGTCTAGGGCGCCAATAGGGCCAGGGCCGCCTCTAGCTGGAAGCCTACTTTGTATTACTATTTGTAGATAAGTAAACTGTCTATGACCAGCATGGTATAAATCTATCACAATGAGTCATTTAAACACCTTTATATCTATACACTGTAAAGACATTTTATAGTCATTTCTCTACCAAAGTTTATTGAACATAATTTTTGTAAAAAAACAAAAAACAAAAAAAAACATGTTTCCTTGTCATTTCAACACTTGGCTGTGATGTTATCCAAAGCTCAGCTTCATTTATCTTTGTCAGAGCTGGCAGCTGTTTGCATAGCTTATTTAAAATTAATCCTAACACTTCCTTTCAGTATTGCTGTACTCCCTGTTATCTAATAAAAATAAGCCAGCCAGGTGCTAGGATGAAAATGGGGATTTGTGCTGTGGAAGTGGTATGCTTTTACAGCTTTGTGAGGTCACAGAGACTTCAGAGCAGTGAAAAATAGCATCTAAATTTATTATTTTATGCAGCTTATGACAGAATTTTGTATTAGTCTACAAAACATCTTCCCTTTGTCAAGAATGGGGGGTAACTGTGCATATTATTAATTAAAACATAGTTGTAGGAACACACATTCACTATACTCAAAGTGTGTGAGTGAGTGTGCACCAGGTTTATGTGGGTTGCTGTGTACAGGATGGAATAATTAAACCACTGTAACTAGCAAACCATATCATCATATCTTAGTTTGACTGTATGTCAGTGTTAGTATTCAACAAAGGCTGATCTCCAGCACTGGTATATCTAACAGCCTGTTGTAGGTTTCCTTATTTGTTTCCAAGATTTCTATTTGATGTTGAAATTCTTATGTAACATCTGTAGGATTGGGTAGCTTGATGCCAGGAGGAGTTAAGCATCATGGAAATGGTAAGGAAGTAAACTGGAAAAGAAAGAAATCCATATCTTCAGTGTCTATTAACAAGTTTCAGAAGTTTCAAAGAAAATTCCAAATAAAGTGGATGCCTCTATAGAAACAATGTCATGCCCAGCCTACATAATTTTATCTGGTGTTCAACTACAAGGATCGGTGAAATTAATTATGGAGGAAAAAAGGGGTAAAAACTCCATGTAATAAAGGAACCTGGACCTGAGATACTCACAGCTGCTTAGGGGAAATGTGCTGTTGATTTGTTCCATAACATCTGTTAAGTCAGTGGTGGCACTATGCGGCGGGTGAAACAAATGATCTGTGGGGTACATCGAAAGCAATATCATTTACATGAAAACACAAAATGCACTCATGTTCTAAACTAGGGATACTGCTTACAGTAGGAGACCCTGAGATTAAATAGAACCTTAGGATGCTCCACAAACAGCTAATTATGGAGTCCAAAACAGATCTCAGTAGCTGCCTCTGTAGGCAAACGTGTGACTTGGCCTTACTAACTTTTAGCTTAGATTCATTATGGTTGATCACATTCAGCTGCAGGAATAACTGTGCAGATTAGGACTCCTGGATTAGTTGTTTGGTGTCTGCTTTTATTACAATACATGGAAACTGTGGAGATGAGGGAATGATAGAGTGGCAGGTAGAGTTGATTGACTAAAGAAAACGTTTTAGCTTTCTAAAAAACACAAAGATGTTTCAGACACAACTAAAACCTTATTTCTACATATGGTAATGCACTTGTCATAAAAATATTGATTATACATTAAATAAATATGAATCTACACCTGACTTTGCAATACTATTTCAGTTTATAGGGAAATGTATCAAGCTGCATTAGTGTGTAATCTGGATCTTTACGGACTGCATTTATTTTATATATTTTATTTTTTCCATTTCAGCCCATTTTGTGAGGCAGCTGCTAATGTGATAATATATTTTTAACTGGGATACAGTTTTACAAAATATTTAATACCTGTGTTCAACAAGGTGATAGAGTTGCACAAAATAATGACAAACCTGGCAAAACAATATTGTGTATAAAAAAATGTCATTTTAATACTTTAAGATACTATACTAATCTGTGTTAAAGTCTGTATTGCATTTGAAAAAGGGCAAACAATAGTGTGCATTAATTTTAGAAACTCTAGCTTCATATATTTCCCCACTGTGTAGTAATGAATGATTCAAGTTATTGGAAAGGACAAAGAAGAATGCAATATAGCAGCTTTCGTATAGATTAATTTCCCTTTGCATCATCCGGTGTTTGTATGTCAGCAAGATAAATGTTCATTGTGGGCATGCTCTTACCGGCCTTCTGATAGTGAGAGCTATAATCCTGATCAGCTGAATATCTGGGGGCAGGTGGCTGTGGCGAGACGGATATAGAGACTCCATTAACTCTGGACTCTAATTCAGGCTGAAAAGTAATGTAAAACAACACACAAATGAAGAATCAATCACCTTGAAATCTACACTAATATGTTAGCATACCAGCAGATGCCATGTTCTCAAAGATAAAAAAAAACCCACAGATTTTCCAATAGGGTTCGGGGATGTTGCCACAGAATATATGTATTATTAACCTTCAAACCTAATTGTTTTTTTGACTTTTACAGTAAGCCAATCTTTTTCCGGCAGTTGCCAAATGCCTATAAACCATTACATGGACTGTTAAGCTATTCACATTATAATAAATAATTATAGATAAACAGTTATGTGTAATGCTGTCTTAAACAGATCTAATATTAGTTCAGATAAAATAGTATATAAAAGTGTCAGGTGAGCACCAGTACAGGAAAGAGGAGGACGTAACAGCGACAAAACCCACAATGGGCTTGGCACTGGCACACCCTAAGGCAGGGGTCTCAAACTCAATTTACCTGGGGGGCCGCTGGAGGTAGAGGCTGGGTCGCATCAGGTTAAAAACAGATTAAAAGCAGTGTGCAAACCTGATAAGTTCATAGTTATATAGCAATAATTATATTAATCTGGAAGGTATATCAATTAATAAAGTCTGTAATATAATATAGTAATGTAGTGCAAAATATGAGAGATAATACCTAAAGCTATCAAAATTATCATCACTTAGTCAAAATATCAGTTAGCCTCCTGAATTTGCAAGCATGTGAGAGATGAATAAGTGGGAGGCAAGGCAAACAGGCAGAGCTCAAAGGAAAAACAAGACGTGTTTCGCCTAATAGTATTCTTCTTATCGCGGTGAGGTCCACAAAGCAACTGCAGGGTTTTAAAGAATATTAACGCTACGCAATTGGCTTCTGACATCATCGCGTTGAATATGCGATGACGCTCAGACGCATAAACACCAATGGAACCAGTGAATCAGACAGTGGGGGATTGAAGAGGAAAATGTAAAGTGCCATTCGTATCAAACTCGCGGGCCACACTAACATTAAACTTTGATATTGAGGTGGGGGCCGCAAACTATCATCCTGAGGGCCGCAGTTGGCCCACGGGCCGTGAGTTTGAGACCCCTGCCCTAAGGCGTGGAGTATAAGAGAACTCCGGTCTTCACCTTTAAACCCCTGCAAGGAGGTACTGGGCTTAGTGGCGAGGAGAACTCCAGGTCGTGGCCCCTAAGGTGTGCCGTCTACTGTTGGAATTCGGAGAGGATATAGAATAGTCAAATACGAAGCAAAGGTCAGAGCAGGCAGAGAACTAGCAAAGTTGAGATCCAGGCAGAGGTTGGTACAGGAAGAAAGCAGGCAAGGTCAATAATCAAGCAAGGGTCAGAACACAGAAAATCAACAGACTAAACACACCCAGGCACAGCAAGCCAAAAACCTATAAGCGGGCGCTGGACACCAGAAAGAGTGCGCTTAAATAGGTTTTGAACATGAGTGTGTACGTGAAACAATACCACGAATGTCGCCACCCCAAGGCATCCGTGGGTGTTTGTGCATCAGAATTATATGCCGCTGGCAACTAGATGCTACACCAGCAGGCCACCGCGACAAACACCGACACTGAACTGCAGAGGAGGATCTCAACTGAGTGGTATTCCTAACAATAAGTAATAGGTTACACATACTGTATAGGCATACTAACATACTGTACTTACATAAGGACTGTTTATAAAGATGAATTAAAAAACACGTGCCTACCATGACAAACATTTAACCTTTATGTATATTAGTTGCTTGCTTTTTTAGTGAAGATTCCTCACACTGATTTCTTAAAGTAGTAAGTTTGTTACTATGGTAACTGTTGAATGCCATCATAAATAATATCACATGTGCATGCTAAACACAGCTTATTTATGAAAGGTCAACTTTTACAGAAGACAGATAGAAAAGGCCCAGAATTCCCTTATCTAGGGAATAGCACATAATGTATCTAAAATTTCATTTTACTATAGGCAATTGAAATGATTACCTCAGTTAAAATAAATGGCTGCTGCAAATCATTGAAGGAGTCAAATGACCTTCAAAAAAACTATTACCATTTTAACACCTCATTCCAAATAATATGAGATCCAAATAATAGGTTACCTGTTCTAATAACTGGCGTAATCGATGAAGCTGGGACTCCAACTGTTTATTGTGATCTTCCAGAATTTGCATTCTAGCTTCTAGCCGCCCTTTGTGTTGCCTCAGCAGTTTTGCTTCAGCTATGAGTTCTGAATCCCCTGAAGTGTGCTGTGGGGATATAACAGAGTCAGGGGGTGATGATGGTGGTGTCAGACCCCTTCTCAAATGCTGTGCTTTTAGCTGCTCATATTCAATCTTCAGGTTCCTGGGGAAGAAACAAGGCACTTTAAAAAAAAGGATGTTCTGAAGGGACACTAAAGTTTTCCATAACATATTAAGTCATTCAAAGGTCTCTAATTTAAATCAGTATTGTGTAGCACTGCTGTAGCCTCCTAAGGGTTGGATCTCTACCAAGCTCTACCACATGTGCAAACTACTCTTTATATGAAGAGGTTAGTACTTACAATTAATCATCCTAAAGAAACTTACAACTACCCAACAACTGGATGTTTTATACACTGGAGGCAATGACAAAGAGCTGCTCACTTATAACTAAACTTCATACAGTAATCTACAACTCAGCAAGATATAAAAATGTGCAATCAGCAGTTTCTCTACAGGACTGCATGCAGTTAAACTCGCTGAGCTACTGGGTTACAGAAAAATCGTTAGCTCAATGCAGAATTAATTCTAAAACAAAGGAAAAAGTGTCAATGTTGGCTCTTCCACACCTGTATATTGCAAAGTGCTAAGCAAATTTTTTAGTTGCCCCAGATGTGTGGTGTAGCACCCGCCTGCCCAGTCCAATAGCTAAATTCCATAAGTGCCAAGCTGTATTACAAGAAACCCACAATAGAATGGAAAATGAGGAATATTTTTTGTAACCTACAAGCATGGGGAGATAAGTGTGGCACCTTACAATTACTACTTATTGCTTCTCAGGTGCTTCATATTACTAAGATTTTTGGGATCAATTAAAAATATAAGCTGCTGCCTTACTTATATGTGTGTTTATTGGAATTATACAAACATTATCTACAAACTTACTTTGCTACCTTGCACAATCTTATGCCAACCCTAAATTAGACAGAGCATTAAAGACTTGGCAGACCCTAGATGCTGCCCTCTGAGTCTTTTCAGCAAAACAGAAAATAGTCCATAGAGTTTAGCTTGGAAATGTCTTAGCCTGCTCATTTAGGATTGAGACTTTAAACTTTAGTGTAACTGTGGACAGAAAGGCAATCATAAAAATCTAAATGACTTGCTTATGCAAGATATCTGTAGGATATATATAGTGTTTTGAAATCTGAAATCTTCCATGTACAAGGATAATGTCATACTGGATGACTTTTCAGCAGTGATTTAATAATTAGTAAAACAGTCAAACTAGAAATAAATGCATTCTTTGGAGAACAAGGAGATTTGTGAATGGTGCTGCCAGTACTTTATAATGAGTCATCCTAAAGAATTTAGTCAACAAATTGGGTAGAAGCCAATGACAGAAAATGTGACTTTCATATTGTAAGAATGTTGTTTCTTCGCCATAAAACTATATGGAATGATAGATAGCACACACCCCCAGGTGAGCATATGATGAATGGCATATTGCTCATAATGCTGATACTTTCCTGTTTTAGAAAGAAAGATTTGAAACCATTCTGTGGTGGTTCTGTTGTTAAACTATATCTCCTATTATTTGTTCTCTGGATGTTGTGTGCTAAATTCCTCCATGTTCACATGCAAAGAAATGTGGGCTTTTTATTATTAATTTCATAATAAAATGAATTTAAGTGTAAAATATATCAGCATAAATGGAATAGTTACTCTATATGCCAATTGTTGTTTTTATGAGTCTTACTTGTGACTATGTATAACACATATTAAATTAATTAGATTCTGCAGGACGGAACAGAGACACTGCAGTAAGAAACTGAATATATTCTTACTCCAAGATTTAGTGATGTTTGTACACAAAGAACAAAATAATTCAGTTAAATCATAAAATACCTTTGTTCCTCCTCAAGGTCAGCAATAATACGCTCAAGTTCTCCCCTTTCTTCTTTTTCTACAGTCTTTAGTATCTGGGCAGGACTCTGCGGCTGGCCAGTGGGTGAATCTCCTCCCAAGGTATGACAATATTGCTGTATAAGGGCATGTTCATCCTCTCTAAATTTCAAATAATGGGGGAGAAAGAAATCACTGTTAGAACAGTAAACACCACTATATTTTATGTCTCATGTTATATTC
This sequence comes from Pipa parva, assembly GCA_019650415.1. Lineage (NCBI taxonomy): Eukaryota > Metazoa > Chordata > Amphibia > Anura > Pipidae > Pipa > Pipa parva. The sequence goes on from WMED01002756.1 coordinate 21,477, forward strand.
CAACAACAAAGTCATGAAGCAGAAAAGTTATTCAAAATAAAACTGGAAACTATTAAATCTTTCTCACTTTTTTGTAGTATGGTGGATTTTAAAATGTTGAATGGATACTGTGACACATGTGCACCATTAGAGAACTGTAGAAGTGGATAGAAACATATACAGTAGTGCATAGAGAGCCCAGACTTATTGCTTTCTGCCAGAAATAATGCACAATAAAGAGCCCAGACAAAGTGTGCTGCATTAGTCAGAAATAGTCAGATTATGTGCAGGAAGAAGCACCTGCCCCTTAGACGTACACAGGAGGCAAACGTATCTTGATTTCACTTTGTCAGGAACCCTCGCGCCAGTGAGGAAGAGTCTTGGCTGCAGTGGAAAATGGAGCCTGCTTCACTCTTAGCAGCAGTTCTACCACTTCTCCATTAAAGATTTTGGTCGGTGAGTCTGGATTTTCTGGATGTACTGTCCAATAGCCTGGTGCTGGGATGTGGCTACAAACCTGTAAATTGCTTGCATGTGTGCTTCCTGTTTCCCATTTTCCTAGCCTATAAATATGAGGTCATTTCTCCCAGTCTATTCTCAAGCTGGTCAACTCATTCTGAGAGCAGTCAAAGCCTTGTTTGTCTGATTATATTGTGTACTAACTCTAGCCTGGTTTCAACCATGCTGACATTGGCCTGTCTGAATACATTATCCCTTTGGTTCCCTTGTTGGTGCATACATGCTATTTGTGGGGAAGCTACTGTTAGTCTTCAGCAGGAAGTCCAAGGCCCCAAAAGGGTTTCCTTCCCACTTTGTTGTTGCTTGTTCCACTACCTGGTCCAGTTCCAGGTGGCATCCTGACACACTGCTCTCTGAACACTACTTTGTATGTAAACCTCCAAGCAACAGTTGCCACCAATATTTTTTAGCCTATATATGAATAGAGGCTAAGAGCCTTAGCTTTTACCACCAACATAATAATTCAGAATTTCACTAGAATCACAGCATAAAGTACAAGAGAATTGTAGTGAAAATTCAGGAAATGGATGGAATGAATGAAATGAAAACAGATTTTATGTACAAGGTAGCAAAAGATTACCTCTGAGCAACAAGCTATCTTCTAATAATATCTTCTCACACTTAATGTGCTACACAGATCACTATTAAAACTGTTCATATTTTATTCCCTGATAATGTGAATTGTGCCTTTATTGGTTTATGTCTTCTTTTATTCACAAAAATGAAAATTACTCCAACAACAAAATTACTTTGAAATGTTAAGGAGATTCATCCATCAAACAGAGATTTCAAAAGTTAAATGACCAGCATTGCTTTGCTGCTGCAATACTGGGTTTCAAGGACAACTAAAAGATATCAAGGGTTATTTAAAAGAACAGTATTTCTGGTTCATACTTTTGTAGTAAACAGATGCTGAAAAACAGTTTTATTATATGGTGACGATGGTATGGGAAGAAACTGATATTTGTATTTTGTTTATAGGGTAATTTCATCAAACAGAGGAGAAATCAAATCCCTGCTGGGATGAACTGTGGTTGCGCTGGAGAAGGAGCAAGAGATAAAAAAAGGGGGGGGGGGGGGGGGGGGGGGGGGGGGGTGTTTCCCCTAGCATGATATTGTTTCAAAGAAAGATGGAATTCACAAATTCAATGTGCCCAGTAACGGTTCGACTGAGTGTTTGGTGTCTGTCATAAAACACCGATGATATTATTGTTGATCCAAGGGAGTTGCACGGCTATGCTGTGTGATGATGTGAATTTAAATCACATACGGTGAACAAAGCAGTGATTAAGCTGGTGACCCCCTTAAGGTGATGCACTTACCAGAAAGTGCTTAGCATGTAAGCACTGTAGGCTCTGAGTGGCCTGACACTATTCGGTGGTTCCCAATGACCTCATAATCTCAATACAACTACTCGTGATCACGTGACTTAGTGTGGCGTCAAATGCTGGCGCCTACATCACGTGTCCAGAAGAGGCAGAATGTTACCATTCAGTGCTGGGAGCAGGAGCCGGCACATTGAATTTGTGAATTCCATCTTTCTTTGAAACAAT
>WMED01002757.1:1624-23526 GCA_019650415.1 Pipa parva
TTTTTTTTACTTACCCGATAATGATAATGGCCGATAATTGCGTGCTCCTCATCCTCTGCATCTTGTACTATCCTGTCAGGGTTGTGTGGAGCTTCCGGGAGGTGGGGATAAAGCAGCCAGCTCAGCGCACTTACAAAGAAAAGGAACGAGAGACTCACCCACGCAGACGCAGTAACAGCCGATAGCTCATTAAGATGAAGTGAATATTCATGAGCTATCGGGTGAGTCTTTATCTCTTTTTCTTTGTAAGTGCGCTGAGCCGGCTGCTTTATCCCCACCTCCCGGAAGCTCCACAGCCGCTGCACGGTTACCCGATATTGCAGTTTTGCAATATCTGTAAAACACTGTGTGCGATAGTATCGTGAACAATACATATCGCACACCCCTAGTGTTGAGCTGTTCATTTAACAAACTTTTATGACCAGCTTTTGATTGGCTGGTTGGTGGCAGTGGAGGTACAGAAAACAGTTAAAATTTTGGTTGTAACTGCCTTTTTGCAAGAATGCTTTGAATCACTGTCCGAAAGACAGACCTACAATGCCTTCACTTGATGCACAAGTAATTTAATTTTTAAAATGCAAACTGCTTCTTGGTTGAATATGAATATTTGTAAACTGCCAAAGCAGTGGTGTCAGCAAAGATGACAAACATAGCTAGGGAGGTGTACACCAAATCTAGAGCAAGTGACTTGTATCTGAAGGTATTTTCTTACAATTCTATTTTATCAAGGGTTTGCTGGGACCCTCTTTGACCTCTCTTGGAAGTTTTGTCTGGATTGTGCCAGGAATTGTGCATTGTGGGTAATTTATATAGGCGTCTCTCAAGGGTGCTACTGGAATAAAGATTATTTTTGTGTGGATGGTAAAGGTTGTACACTTTGGTATCTTCTCTTTGGGTGCTGAAGTACCTTGCCCCAGTACTGGAAGAGCATGAAAATGAATGATATTGCTGCTCTTTTAAGGAGCTAAACGTTTTAAAGGAGAACTTAAGCAAAAACATAAAAAAGCAGGGTTAAAATACTTACCTTTATATAGAGCTGATTCTTTACAGTCACAGCATGTGCTGTAATTAGCCGGCACCCGATGCTTCCTTCACAGCGCTGGCTGACTGAGAAGCTCCTCTTGACTTGCTTCACTGGCCTCATACATCATCACGTTCATTGCGTGGAGTGTTCTCATTGGCCCCCGCAATGAGCATGATTATGTTTAAGGCATTTGTCACCGATAAATTTCCTCCTTTTGCAAAAAAACATTGACTTAATTTAATGACAGCAGACCATAGTATATGGAATGGTGCCATCCCACTTGCACAGTAGCTCAGATTGTGCCGTCTGGTCTATATTGATGAAATATTAATTTTTAGCTTCCTCAATGTTGCATCTCTATCTGCCTTGAATACCTTTTGATAACCGTTCCCTCGTGTCTGTCTTTATGAATGTATTTTAATTTTTTTTTTTTTTTTTTTTAAAGCTGGGTGCCAGTCGAAGTGAGAGTTTGAAGTATCTTTGCACTATATAGTAGGATTGAGTGGTTTTGTTAGTCCACAGATGCAAAAAAAGGAGTGTTGCAACAGTGTTGCTTTGTGCTTTGACCTGTGGAAGAAAGAATAGCTTGTCTAGTTAAAATGATTTAGTCCAATAAAAAAGGTATTACAATACTTTTTTTTTTTTTTTTCTCTTCATCTGTGGACTAACATGACCACTCTATCTTAACATATATAGTCGTTTTAAATAGATGAGCCTTCGAGAGTTCTGTTCTCTCTTTTTCAAGTGTTGCCTTACACTTGGTAAAGGGAGGACAGAATTCTCAAAAGCTTGTCTATCTAAATTGACTGTTAGTCCAGTAAAATAAAGTATTGCCAAGTATCACAATGCTTTTTTTTTTTTTCCTCCCCCCTCCATCTGTGGCCTACCACGACTACTCTATCCTACCATGTATATGTGCCTGTTCCAGACAGGCCAATTATGTTTACTGTGTATAGCACCAGCTTGATGAATGTTTCAGCATATGGGGACCCACATATACTTTTGTCCAGAGCCTGACTCTGTCGGACCTCCACTGGAAAACAAAGTGAAAGCAGAAATATCTTAAAATAAATCCTATTTCTAGAAACCTACATTAATTTGCTACTTGCATACACACTGTTAATGTGGAGGCCTTGTTTTTATGCTATTACAGAACTAGTAACATTTTCAACAATTAAAGGGCAAAAACTATTAAACTTGTAATGACCGCTCTGGAATAGCGCAGAATATGTGGTTTACATTTCTTTGTTTTATTTGTATTCATTCTTAAATGCATGCAGATACGGTTTTCGGGCTTGAAGTTAGTGGACCACTCTTGCTTTATGTTATGGTCATTTAGCCTTGTAGCAGACAGGTGCAAATAATCCATTTTGCTTGAAATGCTTAGGAGAGTAAAATGAAATAAAGTAACTGTAAAAAGACAAGTAGTAAAAGACACACTACTAAGGGGGTTACATACAAGCACGGTGTAAACCATTTGTTTAATTTTGAGAAACCAATCTTTCTATTCTCTGTTTTGTAACCCCTTATTTCCATTTTGTTTTCGAGCTTGTATGGCTGTTACAGATTCATTTAGACAGAGCGGAGTTAAGGACTCTGCAGAAGCAGCATACAGATTTTCTTTTTTGAGCCAGTGGCGTCCGGACTGTTGTGACAACATATACTGTTCATAGTTTGTGGGTTATTGCAATGTAGGGAAATAAATTCAATGAAATCTTGAAATCTTAAGGTGTTTCAGGTCCAAGAAATGTATTATCAACACTAGTCAAACTGACTGCTATTGTTTTCTTTTTCACTTTGATTTTTAGTACAGTGGTACCTTGAGATATGAATTTAATTCGTTCCGTGACCAAGATTGTAACTCAAGACAGTTCGTATCTCAAACCAATTATCCCTTTTTAAAATAATACAGATGAAATGAATCCTTTCATGCCCCAACAGTTCGTATCTCAAATTTCAGCTCATTTCAGCTTGTATCTCAAACAGGAAAATGGTCCGAACCGCAATTTGTATCTCAAGAAATTCGTATGCCAAGCAGTTTGTATCTCAAGGTACCACTGTATTTTGTTCTTGCCTATGGAATAGGTGGTGTTTGCCAACACACCAGGTGCCTGTCTCCCATTGTGATGTATCATGCATTAAATGGTCACTGTACCCCCATTAAAGGTCACAACACAATTATGAGTACTTAAGGTAATGTGGCCAGCTGAAATCCATAAGTTTCCATAGACAATCATGTACATTGGTAATGAAGGTATACATCTATTTTGTTATTCCTCTGACAGTATTCGGTTGTCCACATGTTAATCTTATAGGTCTTTGCACCATGTTTGTTGCTGCAGTTGCAGTGTATACTTTAATATAAATACAATATAAAAACAATGTAGAACTGCCCGATTGCATACTATTTATGATTAGCACAGTTGATGATGAACTTAAAAATTACTGTAAGAATTTAACAATTCTAGAGCAGGTATTTTGCCGGTAGTTTGTTTTTTTTTTCTGAGCACTTTCTTATCCCTTGTAAAAAACTGGGATAAAATGTTACTGATTTTGTGTAAAATGGTGTGTTGTAATGTGTATTATGTGGTATATTATTTGTTTTTCTATATAACATTGTGTGCAGCATACTGGAGTAGTATATAGTATAGAGAAAGCAGCCAGTTCTGGAAGAGTTGATCCAGAAATCTCACCTGTGTATCGGGTGAGCTGAGTTACTAATTAAGGGGATTTATGGAGAGTTTGCCTCTAAAATGGTTCATTCTTCTTCCCCAGCTTGCTTGAGGTGGGAGGTTTTATCCAGTGAGAGGTATTGCCGTGTTCAAGGGTACCTGGGGGTAGGAGACCTCTAGGTGTTCACTGGGGCAAAAGTTGTCCTGCAGAACTATTGCTATAGCTGTGGTCCTGAGAGAGTGAAGACATTCCTGGGGTAGATGGTCTTAGGGAGATGTTACAGGAAGGAGTCCTGTGGAAGAAGACTGTCTCTAGTTTAGAGGTAAGCGTAGGGTTAGTTACTGTTATAGGGTACAGTAGCGTGTGCTAGTGTAGACGCTAGGAGAATGACGGACCAAAGTCGTCACAGGAGTAAGTGAAGGGGTAGCCCCAGAGAGGGAGGTGGACATCCTGCTCTCAGTCAGGGTCCTGAGGTCACGGCTAAGGCTTCCCTATTCCCTGGGTTCCTATCCTGTGCTGTTGTGGTTATGTGGAGAGGGACAAAGGCTGCTGCTGGATAAAGACTGCTGTTTCCAGTATCAGATGCTGCTAAGAGGTGACCAGAGTATTAGTACTGGTGTTGTGAGTAAAACAATTGTTTATTTTATTACTTTTTCTCTACATTAAATGTTTCATGATTTGTGCTTAAAGGAAAACTGCTGCTTAACTGTGTGCTTGGGTTTTAAAGGGGTGGCTGCTGCTTTACTTAGGGCTTTTACTTGCTAAAATATGCTACCTGCTCCCCAACCATTTGATTAGTTCCCCACATCCTAAAACTTTCATTGTAGGGTTAGGGCATCTGACCTGGATTACCTCTAAAATACAATGCTTGTAATGCTTAGAAACACTAAGGGGGTTATTCACTAAAGTCTGAGCTGTTGCATATAGGTGCGAATTCGCCAGATAAAGACAGTCTATTAAGCTGCTACTGTCGCAGTTGCGTCTTTATAATGAGAATATTGTCGCAGTTGCGACTTTAATATGGGAAAATTGTCGCAACTTTACAGTGGGGAAATTGTAGCGGATTTACTATGGGAATCCGCTGTTTGCGAATTCGACAGTTGAATTCGCACCTTAGTGAATAAACCCCTAAGTCACCAACCTGGATTAAAGGGTGTGTAAACCCTGTTTACAAAGAGAGCCCCATTTACGTTTACAGATTGTCAAGCAATATAGCAATTAAGAAACCCATGACTCTCATCTTAATTCAGTCTCAATATCACCTTGTAACTGCCTTCTTCCTCTGAAAGATTTCCCTGCTGTGTAGCCACACCCCTTCCTTTCCCTGACTACCTCTCTCCACAGCTGACTGCAGAGGTGTTCAAACAGCTTTCATCTGCGCATGCTCAGGGATACGAAAAGGCTTTATTGTAAGAAGAAAGGAAAGGGACTCTACACTCTGAATAGTTCTATGATGTCCCTCTGGAGCAGGGGTTTATCTGCACTATAAAGGAAGAGCCTGTACACAGAATGGCTGGGGGAGCAGGGCTGTTTAAACAAGACGCAAGTACTACTGATCAAAAAGTTGTTTTTACATTTTAATATTTAAGTTGGCTTTCTATATGTATACATGTCAGATAGAAATAATGTTTCATTCAAACTTTTCATACCCTTTAAGTGTAAAGATGTATTTTATCCAGAGAAAAATAGCTTCTTTAAAGAATCATACCTGTCTGAAAAACTATTAGGAGTAGGTTCACACTAGCATATGACGTGCAGCGTCCTACACTAGTGTGTACGGAACTAGGTAAGTACAATTTGCTTTCATTGAGCCGTTTTCTTTTTCTCACTAGCGTATTATGTGTTGTGCATAATATGCTAATGCAAACCTAGCCTTAAAGAAGAAAAATAATATTAATTTAAAAATGATCTATGTTGTCATGAGTGTTTTGGGTGCAATTGTCATGTTTACCATATCAGCAGTGCTGTTGTGGTTTGTATCTTATTCAGAGCTGTTACTTGGATTACAAGATCTGAAACAATGTGGTTTTAATTGCTACGACCTAGTGAGGGGTGTTTTTGTATTTCTTTGAGGCATGGAAAAAAGAAAGTGTGTACATGTGGGGGAACCATGGTCAGATCATGAGCAAATGAAGCCACACACAGACAAATTGGAATCTGAAATTTGCAAATCCAGTCATTCTGATAAAATCCCTGATGATTAGGTTACTCATGGGTGTCTACAGTATATGATTTGCTGATTGCTGCATAGATGTAGACACTGTGATCATGCTGGTACATACAGCCTACCAATGACTATTGTTTTAACCCCAAAACGGTAGATGTCCAGGTTGCTCCAACTGTATTGTATGTATTGTGCTATCTTCACAATCTGAACAGCTGTTTTTTTTTGCCTTGAATCATTAGAGGTGACCACTCTGCCAGTATGAGATCTTTGCTATTTATTATATTGTTTTTGCCACTACATACAGAATGTTCATCGACAGATGAATCGGTTTGTGTGTAGCCAGCTTCAGGGCCAGGCGAACAAAACCGCCTCCTGCTAAATAAAATGTTTCCCAAAACTCTCATTGTGCTGTTCTAAAAAGAGACAATGTGTAGCACCTTTGTCTGTGGAGCAAAATGTTATTTGATATACTTTTTCTACTTCTGCAAGTAGACAGTTGGATAGAGATGCAGTATTAACTGCTATTTTGTATCCTCTGCAGAAATTGCACCAATGGCACCAAGTTAATAGCTTAAATGGCAAAAAAATCTAATTATGTTTTATTAGTAATAGATGCAGCAATCCAAATATGTGTTTTGGGGGGTTATTGACTAAAGTCCGAATTGTCGCGTAAAGGTGTGAATTCTCCAGCGACGGCCACTATCGCAGTCTCAACTTCATTATGGGAATATTGTTGCGGTTGCTACTTTACTATGGGAATCCGCTGTTTAGTCAATTCATGTTGACAGTTAATTTCTCAGTTAATAACCCTCTTAGTGTTTGTTCTTTACAGCAATTAAAAAAATACAAGTTAATGGATGTACATTATATTATGTTGATATGAAAGTGACCATTAATATCTGTTTTTGCTATTTATCCCCATCCAGATTCATAACATGGTTGCTGTGTTAGAAGTGATCTCCAGTCTGGAGAAGTATCCCATTACCAAAGAGGCATTGGAGGTGAATATTACGTGTTAAAAATACATATTTCTGCTTTAAAAAAACTGCAACAACAAAACATGAAAAAATGCCTTAAAATTCACTTATTTTTTCAATATGTGCTTATGACAATTTGTTGTGCGACAACTAGAAAGTATGATTTTTAACTTTAAATATCTTTAAATTGGGCTTTCTGCACTTCATGCAAATCTCTGTATAAAACAATGGAACTAGATGGGAATGGTTTAACCATTGCATATAACATTAATTGTTAAGATGAAACCGGACAGACACTGATAATATTCCTAGATTAAACGCCAAAGGTAACATTTTTGTGTTGTATTTAAATAACTGGCAAGCCAAATGGGATTTTTCAGCTGTAACTGGTTGTCAAAACAAAAGAATTGGTTTTTTTTATAGGCACAATTTTGAATTGAATATATAATACAGTTGTATAGTAACTATAAATGCGTTTGAGGCATTTTCATTTTTTGGTGTTACTGTTTTGAATCTGTTACTTTCTAAACCACAGAGGCACTCCACAAGTGGCATGTGAAAAATACTGTATATGAATGAGAAATGGTAAAGAGCACCGGAGCAGTTTTAGTAGATGGGGGCATTTAAAACACAAGGGGGGGGGGGGGGGGGGGGCAGATTAAAGTGACCTCTGACCTAGATTCCTCTTGTGTCTAGTAATGCCACATGTGGAGTGCTTTTATAGACTATAAAGCACGAAATGGGGGATAAAAATAAGTTACAGGCGATACAGGTAGATCTTCAAAGGGAAAAAAGAATGAAAGTAAATGGCCAAACAATATGTACACTTTAAGAGAAATCACCAGTATAGCAAAGAACCATGAAACATGTGTATTGCTAGTTTTTATGCTAATTCTAAGGGTTATGGATACATATAGAAGGGGTGTGTGTGTGTGATATTGGGGTGTGTATGTATATAGGTGTATACTTTTTATATTGTATTTATATTATACAATGTAAAATTGCCCGATTGCAGAGAACAAGCTGTGCTAAACATTATCCAAAAGGTTACAATGCACTCCTGAGTCTTGTAGATAAAGTTTATTTAAATTACAGGGCTTAGAATGTGGTGCTCTTGAAAGAACAAAATAAAAGTTTATTTTTTGTAATATTTCGTTTATTGTGACATGAATATACCTGGTACAACATTTAGAATTCATTGGGATGAAAGCATTCTCAATGTCAAACATGTATTAGATATCAATAAACTAGAAAAAAGATTTGCATTTGTTATACATATAGCTGCTTGCTCGTATTTTTGTTAGAGTATAATAATCTGAAATGGGTAAACAAGTAAGTAAATATGATTGAATAAGATAGATTTCACACCCACAGGGTGAATAGTGATGTGCAAGAAATATGTTGTTATGGTATTTGTGGAGTACCTAATAATGTTTGGTTACTGTATCATGGGGGTATATTGAAATTGTGATTTTATTTGTAGTAGTGTTATTCTGAGTAGAGTGGGGAATGTATGGATTCCAAATTAGGAAAAAGTTATTTGCCTTTTCTTCCATTGAAAATTCTGGAGTATGTCCAATCCATGTTGAATAAGAATTTTAATTTGCTTGTGAAAAGACTCTGTTTGTATCCAATGGGCAAGAACAGTTTTCTTGCTTGCAGCTGCAATTTTTGTTGTTAATGCACAGGTGTGTCTGGTAAGTGTTGTGTTTTGGGTAGAAGTGTATATTCCAAAAATTGCCCATTCTGGATTAAGATCTAATTGTATATGAAGTTTATCTTGGCAGTATTGATGGATTTCTGTCCAGAGTTGTTGTTTTATTGAGCAAGACCATAAGCAGTGGTATAAATCTGCATCTGGAGTTTCACATTTAGGACATAATGATGTTGATAATAGACCCAATTGGAATCTTTTTTTAATTGCTGCTGAATAAGTCCAATGTAGGATTTTAAGTTAAGTCATGATACGTTGTGTACATCAAGGCTTTGCCAGGTGTTGTGGTGGCTTGTATCAGATTATGGAGTGTGAGGTTTGGAGAATGAATGTTTCATGGCTAGTTTAGGTCATCCTCTGATGTAGATGTCTTTTATTTTTGAGTTATTGTAGTCTGATGTTTGACAGATCTGTATCTGTGTGGTTTATTTATGATTTTATTCACAAATGATTTGAGGGTAAAGCTTTTGTATTTGTTCAAAGGAGAGACTTTCTTTTGGTGGTTGTATGTTGCCTAATATATCTGATGCTGATATTGTTTCAGGAATTCATTCCTGCAGGAAATTGGGGATTTCAGCTGTATGGTAGAGAGAGAGAGAAATTGTTGAACTTGGTATTTTTGTGACCTTTGTGCCAAGCTTTGTAAGTAATGATTAGAAGGGGGTTATTACGGTTGTCTTCAGTCCAATCTTTTGGGGAGGAATGTAGCAATGCCGGTAGAGCTTGTTCTGGTATCGAAGTTTGTTCTATTTGGGTGTCTCACTTTCTGTGATCCAATCTATAGCGTGAAGATATTGTGCTGTTGGGTTATATAGGGCAATATCAGGTGTGTTGAGACCTCCTTTGAATTGAGGTTGGATCAGTTTTTCCAGGCAATGTGTGCTTTTCTGTCATTTCATATACATTTAATCTCCTGATTTGTCTATCATCTGATTGCTTTAGGTGTATTGGTAGTGTCTGTACAGGGTATAATAGATGAGAGAAAGTTACCATTTTAACTAATTGTAAGAAAGAGGTGAGGATTTCCATTTCTCAAGGTTTGTTTGTTTGTTTGTTTTTGTTAGCAGCAGTGGAATGTTTTCTTGGTATAGTCAGGAGATATATTTTGGGAATTTTATCCTTACGTAAGTTATACTCTGTGTTGTCCATTGGAAAGTGCTTAGTTTAACCAGAATACTTGATTGTAGTAGTATTCTAATCATGAATTTTTTTTTTTTTTGCTGGGCAAAAGAACTGCTGAAAGGATTTACTTTGGGTGCCAAATCAATTGGTCTTATTCTATAATGTTAACCTTTAGGCAGATTAACCATATGTCTGGCAGGATTAAGTAGCTTTACATACAGGTGGACGGGACCTGTACTCTGCACTGCATCTGAAACTAATGCATGTGCGTGTCTTACGTCCACAACACAGAAAATGTGCGCCATGTTCTCTGGTTGTGATTTTTATTAAGATAGTTTGGTCAATAATAGACATAGAATCTTACTGAGCTTGAAGCATTCCTGTAGATTATCACTGCAGCATTCTCAAGCAGGCAAAAATGAGAGAGAATCAGATGATGACTGGTAAAATCTGGAATATCGGTGGTGGACTTTTATACACGCATACATTTTTACTCTCTCACTCTGGAGGAAGTATGGCTTTTTGCCATAGACAGGGTAACCTTTCCTTATAATGTTGAGTAGAGAATATTCTTTAGAATGTGTATGTTAATAAAATGATCTGAAAGCAAATAAAAAAATAACTTATTACTTTTTCCCCCCTTAGGAAACTCGACTAGGAAAATTGATCAATGATGTTCGAAAGAAGACTAGCAATGAGGAACTTGCCAAGCGTGCAAAGAAACTGTTGAGAAGCTGGCAAAAGCTAATTGAGCCAGTGTCCCAGAATGAACAGTCTGTTAGGGGCATCCAAAGCACCCCAGGCTCTGCCAATGGAGGTGGTACCCACAACTGCAAAGCAGAGTCTACTCCAACAAGTTTGCTGAGTGGGAAGTCTGTTCAGGAGCTAAAAAGCAGGAATGATATACAAAGGGCACATTCTCCAAAAGCTGATAAAGCAGTAAGCAGGAAGAGAAAGGGTGAACATCGAGATAGTGGCCCGGGTGCAACCATTCTTGTAAACAAGCCCAACCATGAGCTCTTTCAAAACTCATCACCCCCACCCACTAATGGTATTGGGGGCAGCCCTCCTGAAAGCCTCCCTAGCCCACTTGATGGAGGCTTGCAGTCTAATAGGCTGGACACTGCTGAGAATGACAAGCATGGTAAAATACCAGTGAATGCAGTCCGGCCTCATACAAATTCTCCTGGACTTGTTAAACACCCAAGCACTTCTTCCTTGCTGAAGGTGGCTGTCCTTCAGCAGCACAGTGGGGGTTTGGAGGATACCCTCTCTCTCCAGCCCAGAAGTCCCCGCTGCTTTTCTTTTAGTCCACGTGGAACTCGTGTGGAGTTGACTGCACGACAGCACACCACTTATGCACCAAAGGGTTCTGTTCACAGTCCTTCCCAAAGGCTATCAGGTGTAGATGCTGCACATGCACTCTCTTCTCAGTCCCCTGCACACCCTTCTACACCCCCTTCCACAGCAAAAAGACTTGGTTCCCCTCGACTGGACATAGCCATCTCCTCACCACACAGGCCTGTGGAACAGCTAGCTTCTACTGAATGCCACCAGCTGCTGCAAAGGACATCACAACAGCACACACCTCATAGCAACCTAGTCTCCACAGACCCACAAACACCCCGTACTGGCTTTTCCCCAGAGTCATCAAAAGTGGACAGTGATGATGCAGCATCTGGCTCAGACAGTCGCAAACGAAAGAGATCCCGAGCTCGAAATGAGTTTGAGGGGCATTCAGCAGATGGAACTGGTAAACCAGCAAGGGTAAAAAAGGAACGTAAGCTCACATTTGATGTTATAACTGGGCAGATTAAACCTTTAACACACAAAGATCCAGCTCAAACAGAGAGTCCCGCCCCATCTGAGCAGCACAGAACTGAGACCGACAAACAGGATCCAAAATTAGGTTTGCCAAGTCCTTTTGAACAGACGAACTGGAAAGAGCTATCCCGTAATGAAATCATCCAGTCCTATCTCAACCGGCAGAGCAGCTTGTTGTCTTCCTCTGGTGTACAGACACAAAGTGCACACTATTATATGTCTGAATATTTAAAACAGGAAGAATGCACTAAGAGGGAAGCAAGAAAAACTCATGTTTTAGTCCCACTTGTTCTTCCAAGTGAGCTGCCTGGAAGAACCAGGGAAATCACTAGTAGTGACATAGACAGAATACACAACCAACATTGGCCTGGGGTCAATGGCTGCCATGATACACAGGGCAACTGGTATGATTGGACGCAGTGCATTTCCTTGGATCCTCATGGGGATGATGGTAGATTAAACATCTTGCCTTATGTCTGCCTAGACTGAGTGGGCGGCCTGAATCTGCTTTCTCATATCCACGGTTTTGGTGCAAAACCCTGGGTCGCTCAGCGACCGTAGCTCTACAAAGGCGATTTGGATGAGTTAGGAGTTCCCCCATTGTTGGGGATGGGAGGTGGGGTTGGTGATAGAAAGCCAGAAGCAGAAAAGAGAAGCTTAGTGGGCCACTACATTCTGGGAATTGGCTGCAGGCACCTTCATGCCTGACAATCCCATCCCTTTGCGCAAAAATGCTGCTACCGGTTTAGCAAAATTGAAATGAGGTATAATTAATGCAACAGAAGGATATTTAGCAAGAGAGCTATAGTAAAACAAGTGTTAAATAAAAAACACCCTGAAACCACAGAGGGAATTTTGCCCGGTACCTGCAAAAGGGCTGGAAGAAAAATATATATATAAATGACAGGTACCGAAAGCTTATGTGAGAGGATTTAAATAAGTTGAAGATGAGTTACCATAACAAAAGTATGCATTTATTTATTTGAATAAACCTTTTTCCTTTCAAACTTTTTCTCTTTCCATCTAATTTGACAGTTAAGCGTTTTTAAAGTATGACGCAACTAGAAATTTGTGTTCCTGGCATTACAGCTTGTCCCTTTAATTTAAGATAGAGAAGAGTGAGTTTTTAAATCCATCACCTGTACTTTTTTTTTTTTTTTTCCTCTTTTCAGTCCTAAATTGTTTGATGTATTTTTGATGTTCAGTCTCCTAAAGTAGTTTTGGTTTCAACATTCCAAAAAAATGAAAAATCTGTACTAGAATCTGACGCATGAGTTACCACTAAACTGGCACTTATAGCGAACTTCAGCAGATTAAGGCCTTTCTCCACTTTTAAGCATTTGGCGGCGGAAAAAGAATATCTCCGTTTACCAGTATGTTTGTTTTGTTTTTTTTTAATAATAATATGCACAGTTCAGTAATGTTCCATACCTTACCCATACCAAAATGTTGGAAATGTTCTTAAAATTTATTTCACTTTCAAAACCCTACTATTTTAAGGTGATGATTTGGTGCTAACAGAATCCGAACGTTCAGAAATTGAAGCGGTTGTAAAGGGCCTGTTTTGAATGCTGGATAAAAGTTAAAAAAAAATTTAAAAAAATGACTTGCTACCATTCCTTTTTAGATGTAATCTGCCTTATGGGAACTCCAACATTAAAACATTTTTATTTTGTTTTATTTTTTTGCAAAAAAAACAAAAAAAAAACAAAGCCTTAGTTGAATGTACAGTAAGTCTTCTGCATTTCTCCCATGCAGAAGAGAGCAACTTTGCTAAATTTAGTCCGATCAATGGACAACTTGTGATATAAATGTGGAAACATAATAAAAAAAAAAAAAAATACAGTTTGCACATAGTCTTGTCATGTTTGTAACCCTTTTTTACTGCCGGAGCACTTTAACGTTTTTTTTCCTTTTTAAAAGAATTTTATATCTACCAGTTGTCTTAACCTTGGAATGGCGATGGAGCTAGTAACCATGCTTGACATTGCTACATTAGATGTCTCTCTATCTCTTAACAAAGCTAATAGAATGATATTTGACCATTGCTAGCGAAAATCTGTAAGGACAGAGGATATACTAGGCCTGAAATCTACATCACCGCAAAGCCATTGTTTTCCTTACAACCTCAGTTCACAAAACGGGAGTTTCTGTTAATGTACACTGGAATGCACCTTATGTGAGCAGTTGAATCTACAGTGATGCAGATGGTGAAGGATTTCTGCAGGTATCTCCTGTTTTTCTTGCATGCTATTTGATATGCTTGTTTTGCTTTAGTCATTACAAAAGTTGTTCAATTGCTGCATTGCAGTAAAGCATAGCCAGGCTGCAAGATCCTTCTTTTTTCCAACACTAGCAGTATGTTACATAAAATTTAATAAATGCTACTCCTGTCTCCCCTCCCCCCCCAGGTAATTGTCTCTTTACTGACAGTGGCTGAAGTACAATTACACTCTAACTGGTCTTCTTCACATACATACACTGTTAATGCAATGAAAGAGGCAGGTAAGCTGATGTCGGGGGAAGGGGGGAGTGATAAGAGCACCCCAAACATCTGGGGACTGCATCCATTTTCTGCATGAGTGCTATCAGTGAGTTAAATCTCTCACAATTGCCTAGAGTTGTCAGGTTTCAACTTTAGTTCTGAGTGAACCTCATTTTATTGGTGTACACCTGTAGCAGTGAGACACAAAAACACATTTTGGCCTCTTGTTTTTCTTGTTGATGTGATAGAGCAGAGCCACAATATATGTTCTAGTTTTAATCTGTCCAGAATTCATTCTTTAATACCACATGTTTTGGTCTAAGGCAGGGGTCGGCAACCTTTTCTATAGAAGGAGCCGTTTTGCCCCCTCTTCCACCTGGGAAAAATACTCCATAGCCGCACAGCGGCAGGAGCACTCTCGAGCGCTGGGCTGCAGTGTGATTGGCCAACGCATGCAGTGATATTGGCTTCTCACCTTACAGTAACAATCCCAAGTAGAGATGCAGCAAGGAGGCTGTTGAGCCGTGGGTTGCAGACCCCTGGTCTAAGGCCTCCATAAAGAACAGTGTGTCAAAACTTGTAAGAGATCTGTGGCAACTGTAAAACCAGTTTTAACAAGCAGATACATTACTCAGCTTTAGACAGGCACTCTGGGTATTGCCATTTATGGGAGATGCTATGCTAAAAACTTTGTCAACACTTGAATTTACCCCTTTATCTCTGGCCTAGTGTTTAGCAGAATGCCACCACCATGTGTGTTTCTTTTTACATTTTCAGTTTCTATGAAACTTTACCTTACAAAATTGCTATCCACAGTATGTCAAGCATTACATTTTAATGAGAATTAAAGCCTCACAAATGTTTAGGCACTGTATAATTTACATTACAAATAGGTACACTATACCTGCTTATGGATAATTCAGCACCATCACATTGAGGTACTGCTCTCCCCCCATCAGAGGATGAAATATTTTTTGTTTTGTTTTTTTTATAGTCCTGTTTAGCTTGCTTACCTTAGTCACTGACTCAGCATACTTAATCTAATTACCATGTCTGTTTTGGATGTCCTTTATAAAAAGTATGTTTTGCCTTTGTTATAAACGCAAACGTTTATAATGGCAATTCTACAGGGCTGAAAAGAAACTAGTAGTTCTGCATAGTTCTACGATATTTAGACCCATACTTTTAATGGGACGCGATAATTCTATACAGTTGATGCACACACTGCACATTGCTGGGCTTATTAGAAGCAAGTTTACATTAAAGTTGATTTTTTTTTTCTTCTTGTTTTAGTGAACACATGCATCAAACAGTGTACAAGTGATTTAGACCAATTTTTAATGAATGATAATGTGATCAGAACATGTTCCCAGATACTTTTTTAAACCAGAGGCATGAAACCCAGGTACAATTGAAACCAGAAGTTTACATACACTATATAAGCAGACACATGAAATCACAATGAACCTTGACCCGCTTTAGGATTACCAAAATTATTTTATATTTGCCATATCCCAGAATAATGAGAGAGAGTATTTTAAGGCATTTGTAATACTTTCTGCAAAGTGAAAAGTTTCCATACATTTCATTAGTATTTGGTAGCATTGTCCTTTAAACTGTATGATTTGGGTCAAACGTTTGGACCTCCTTCCACAAGCTTCTCACAGTAGTTGGTAGGAATTTTGACCTATTCCTCCTGGTAGAACTGGTGTTATTGAGCCATGTTTGTAGGTCACCTTACTCACACCTGCCTTTTTCAGCTTTGTCCTTAAATTTTTAATAGGATTGAGATCAGGGCTTTGTGATGGCCACTCCAAAACATTGACTTGGTTATCCTTTAGCCACTCTGTAACCAGTTTGACAGTATGCCTCTGGTCATTGTCCATTTGGAAGACCCATTTCTGCCCTTGCTTTTACTTCTCAGCTGATGTCTTTAGATGTTGCTTCAGTGTTGCCGCATAATCTTCTTTTCTCATGGTGCCATCTATTCAGTGAAGTGCACCAGTCCCTCCTGCCCAGATCTCAATTCTATTGAAAATTTATGAACTAAGTTGAAAAGGCAGGTGAGAGCAAGGAGACCTACAAACATGGCCCAGTTACACCAGTTTTATCTGGAGGAATGAGCCAGAATTCCTATCAACTATGAGAAGCTTGTGGAAGAAGATCCAAAACATTTGACCCAAATCATACAGTTTAAGGGCAATGTTACCAAATACTAATGAAATGAATGTAAGCTTTTGACTTTGCAGAGAATATTAAAAATGCCTTGCAATTCTCTCTCTCGTTATTCTGGCATTTTTCAAATGTAAAACATTTTGGTAATCCCTCTATCGGAGTTGATCAGTTATCTGTTTCAATGCAGGTTGCATTGGTTATTAAAGCATCAATGCATCTGATCTGCTGTCTAACCACTGCTACAATTGTATTTTACATGGTTCTGGCTTAAAAGGGATTGCCTCCAACCACAACTATATATAGCATCTCCTATATCTCCTATAAACTCTAGCTCATCTATCAATGTAGAGTATAACCCATGCAATCTATCAATCAAATTTAAACAATGTATTTAGACATATTAATCATGAGCCATGCAAAAGAAAAAAAGTTTTCTTTTAGAGATGTTGTATTGCACTTTCCAGAGGAACATCATCCCTGCCCCATGGATCTTACAACCTAGTTTTTCCCTATACAGTTGCACAAATTATGACATATTTAGTCTATCTTAACCTAGTATGCTTTTGGGATTGTGGGAGGAAACCAGAGTCCCCAGAAGAAACCCATGCAAGTATAGGAGGGACATACAATTTCCATGTAGATGAAGTGCAGGGTGAAATTTAACTCAGAACTCTTCACTACAAGGCAGCAGTGCCAACCACTGAGCCACTACACATTAGTTTTAAAGAAACTGTATAGATGGAAATGCTTTTAATAGGAATAATGATCACAAAAAAGTCATAAGCCAGCATTTCCTTAAGATTTACTTTTCAACTGTCTGGTTAAAGGGGTGATATGGCATTAGTGGGACCTGTCCTGCTACTTAATACATACCGACAGTATCTTAAAGATAGGTAGAGTTGTGAATTATGACTAGATTGCCATTCATGCTGTAAACAGTGCGAGTATGCAAATGAAATGTGTACTGCATTGTTTTATAGCAATAATGAAAGGGAATCTTGTATTTGTTTTGCATAGGTTGAGAAATTCACCCTCGTTAACCTTTTTATCTCCCTACTACTCTTTGTTTTAAATGTGTCATTTGTAAAATGGATAAATATTCACTAATCACTATTCAAATGATTGTAGTGACAATTTACTTCAACCTTTCAAAGGAACAGTAATTCCCCAAAAAAATGCATTTTTATAATGAATAATCTATATGTGCTTCTAAAGGTTCTATATTATCTATTTTATATCATATTAAGTATGGTATTTAGCAATTTGATGTAAAATGGGGCTTTCTTGAGCACAATGGATAACAATGGGACTGGTTATGGTCTTTTCAACAAGATGGCTGCTAGCAGTAAAGAGCAGAATGGACGAAGCAATAAAATTCATCATGAATTTAACTTTAAAGATAACATTTTTTACAAGTGGTGTGTTTTAATAATTTCCAAATGAGAATGTTTCTTTTTATTTGGTCTTTTAATGAATAAATACTCAATCTGCCAGGGGAGTTTTTACTTTAATGTACCTCAGCACACCCTTCCTTTACTCAGTAATGCTTACTGATATTTGAGTCACAGTGACATATTATAGAGAATGGGGATATCCACTGGGCCTTCACATCTTGAGAACCATTGGTTTAGTATATAGCTATAGTATCAGAGTAATCATGAAGGAACCGTAACAATGGTGTCTGTTGTAAGGAAGTGATGATTTATAAAACGAAGTTTTATATTGCTCAGTGGGATTGCATGCCTTCCTTCAGTACAGGAATAATACTGGATTATGGGTACTAGTTAACTGGAGGTGGGTTTTGAAAAAGGGGCACTGTAGTGCTGATAGAACTGCACACATACGTGAGAAGAAAAAGATGCCTGAGTGCTATTGGTTAAGCAGTGTACTGACCTTTTGGCTGCAAAAATTAAGTTTGAATGCAGGAGATTACAGAGGGAAAGCTGACTTGTACACATGTGCCAAGTAGTAAGTAGGGCAAAAATGTCCGGGGGAGGGTACCTTTTCATGGAAAAATGGCCAGTACACATCGCACACATTTCCTGGTGCAGGAGTTTATCCATGTTGTAATAAATTATCCTGCTTCACATGAAACAACTACCAGGGAGAAACATTTTTTACTATGGCAGGGGTTGGCAAACTTCAGCTGCCTTGTTCTGGCTCTGAGCTCATCTCCCACCAATGACCTCCAACACTTCTTTTAATGGGACATTGGAAGGGCATGTGATCAGGAGTGTTGTGGCTCCAGAAACATCTTTCACCGGTGAAGGAGGGAGTGAAATTGATCCCTCCTCTACACAGATTGCCGAACTCTGCACTATGCTAGAGTACTGCATAGGTAAAGATGTAATCTGATTATAGTTCCCCATTAAACCAGTGAGTTAATCTTATTCTGGCTAGGACTTTTTTTTCTTTTCACCCCCTAAGATGATAAATGGATTTTTTTCTCTCATGGGGTTTTTGCCTTCCTCTGGATTGACACTGAAGGATAATATACTGAACTGGATGAACTTGCCATTTTGTGGCCTGTTGTTGAATTGTGTTGCGTACTTGCCTGCCTATCCTTAAAGCACCTGTCACACCAGAAAAGGAAAAAGGCTGTTTGGTTTGGCGTGACAGTTATTCCTATGCAATGCTTGTAAAAATGTTATCTTTCAAGAAGAATTCTTGAGTTTGTAAACTGGCGTACATGGTTTATCCCAGTATAGAAAAACCCCCAGGACCATTGTGAATAAGTTTTAGAACTTTATGTGCTTGGATGAAGCAAGCATTCAACCATAAAGAAATTAAAGTTCAATAAACATTGTAAACCCTGAGATGTCTTTTTTTTTGTTAAATTGTATGTTATAAGCAACGTTTCTCCCTTTAACACTTCTTTCGCTACCTTGTTTATCAGGTGGATAGACTTAAAGAGAACAAAAATTTTCTGAACATGCCATGTACAGTAGCCTAAAGGACTAGTGATCCACTCCTATGATGCGCACTACACTTGCTCAGTGTGTCTTGACTCATGTAGGTCATCACTGACTAGGGACTGAGGCAAAATAATCTGGCATAAAGTTTAGATATATCTATAGTCAAATAGATAAGAAAAAAAAAATATTTGACTCATTAAGTAAAACAGAAGAATATCCAGTGTCTCCTGCCTTTTATTTAAAG
The DNA here is from genome assembly GCA_019650415.1 of Pipa parva. Lineage (NCBI taxonomy): Eukaryota > Metazoa > Chordata > Amphibia > Anura > Pipidae > Pipa > Pipa parva. Next base: position 20,945 of record WMED01002757.1, read on the forward strand.
GTGAACATCTGGTTTACAAGTGAGATGCGTTAAAAATTCTACCACAAGCGACCGATTTGATCTAATTCACAAATAAATTAGGAGTAAATGGTGCTAGTGAGAATCTAGCAGAGTAATATGTAGCCATGCTAAAATTTCTCCTTTGTGCCATTTACTCCTACTTTGCTTGTGAACATACATTGTATGTGGTGGACAGGACACGTTGGAGGCAAGTGCCATATGGCAGTCTATTCAAGGTTACTCCATTGCCAGTTTTCAATTTGGTCTCATTTAGAGGTTAGTCTCATCCCTTAAAAATGACATTACCATATGAGTGCACCACATCATCCCTTCAATCATGTGTACTTGAGCACTACATTATCCCTATGTATCTAAATCCTCATTACCCTGCTTGATGCATTTCAAACTTGTATTTTGTGAAAGGGATACTCCAATATGCATAGTATTCACTGTTGTTGGACTTATGAATAGGGTTTATTATTCCAATTCAGTGGTGCACAAGTTACATTACTTCTAGCCTAAATGCTTCTGAGGCTTTAGTTCCCCTTTAAATTAACACCTCATTTATCACACAATTTGCAAATCTAGAGAGATAAGAGATGCAAAGAAGCAGCTCTGGGTATCTCAGAATGTCCTCAGTACAGAGGGAAAGTGTGAGTGCAGTATGCTTATGCGCACAGGGCCCAGGAACATCATGCATAAGGTCACAAACATTGCAAGACTTTGCTGTCGTTGATTTCATAGGGTTTAGCGGTGTCCCAACTATTCAACAGCACCCTTGGGGTGGATTGTGCCCCAATGGCCGGCCATGACTTTACAATATAAAAGATGGGCAAAGGAAGCCTATATTGCATACAAGAAGAATGACGGATGGGGGTGTGCAACTATGTAAGTATAGTTTTATTTATAAAGCACCACAAGCTTATGCAGCCCTGTACAATTCAGCAATACAAATATAATACAGACATGGGAAAAGTACATTATATAAAATATATATATATTTTGTATATATAAATATAATGTCACAAGGATACCACACTTTAAGTGCTAGGCTGGCTGACACAAGAGGTTGGAGGTCTCTGCCCAGTAGAGCTTACAATCTAAATGGGATGAAGACTTACATACACAAATAGAAGGGTAATCAGAGCTGTAACAGTGTGCTGAAATACTGGTCAATAAATAAATAAGCTAAGCATAAATAACTAATTAAGGATAAAATAAAATAGGTACATAAAGATCAGTGCTAGTTCTTCATAAGGAAGGTCTTCAGGTTGGCTTTAAAAGTGCAGAGAGAATGTTCCTGGTGAAGATAAAGGGGTATAGAATTCCAGATGTGGGGGGCAGAAAGAGAAAAGGGTTTGAGATGAGGAAGGGCAATATTGGTGTGTGGCATGCAGAGCTGGTTGCTTTGGGAGGAGCGCAGTTGATGTTGAGGAATGTAGGGAGGGGCAATGAGTGAAGTGCCTTAAATGTCAGGAAGAGAACACTGTAAGTGATTTGTTTACTTATGGGGAGCCAAGGAGCTGAGAGAGATTGTGAGAATGGCTGTCACTTCTGGAGGAGAGGGAGAGAATTCCGGCAGCAGAATTTAGAATAGACTGGAGCAGGGGGAGGTGGGAAGCTGGAAGGCCAGATAAAAGAACATTGCAGTGGTCCAAGCAGGATAGGACGAGAGCGTGCATGAGGGTCTTAGTTAGAGAGAAAAGGATCTTCGCAATGTTGCGAAGGAAAAATTGACATTGGCAAAATCGCATTTGCGGTGATGTGTTTAGAGAAGGAAAGAACAGAGTCAAAAGTCACTACAAGACAACAAACAGAAGTTACAGGGTTGATGATCGCACCATCCACTAGAATGGAAAAGGTAGGAGTGGTCCAGGTTTTGGTGGAAAAATAGTCAATTCCGTTTTAGTGAGATTTAATTTGAGCTAGTGCTTAGCCATCCAAGAAGAGATAGGAGAAATTTGAGTCTGCATTTCAGGTGTTAGCACAGATGCAGATAAGTAAATTTGGGTATCATCCGCATACAAGTGATACTAAAGAACAAATGAATTGATGATATCACCCAAGGAAAGAGTGTACAGTGAGAATAGGAGGGGACCAAGGACCAAGCCTTGGGGCACTCTCAACTTAAGTGGGACAGGAAAAGAGGTGTCATTAACACGGGAGATCAGAAAGATAGGAGACCAGTGAAGGTGCGGCTTGATTATGGAGACCAAGCACATGGAGAACTGGATTAAGAAGGGAGTGATCGACAGTATCAAATACAGGGGAAAAGTCTAGGACCGTGATGGCTAACCTATGACACGCGTGTCACCACTGACCTGCTGGGTTTTTTTGGGTGACGCGCTGTCATGGTAAGCCTCCTCTGCCTCTGGCTCTGCTTACTGATCCGGCGTGTCAAATTGAGCTAACATTGCACTGATTGTATTCCTAGCTATCAGTATTATATTGCCCCGCCTCCAGATGCTGTCACTCTCTGCTCTGGAGGCGGAGTCCTGTCTGACTCCCTCCGTGGTCTGATTAGGGCTCATGTGACCTGATCGGTCACATGAGCCAATAGGAGACCGGGAGCGCATGTGATC
>WMED01002758.1:0-22619 GCA_019650415.1 Pipa parva
AATCAGCTCTTTGTAATCACTCCCTTCAATAGCACACATCAAATCAGCTCTTTGTAATCAAAGAAAAATGGATTCACTGAACAATTAATCAATTTTCCACATATATTGGCATTCATTAGGAGCAATCAATCAGACTTCAAATTATTGTTATTATTCTCATTCAGCTTGACTGATCAGAGCTAATTGCTTAATGGTTTCACTTATACACTTTTTACATAAATGTGAGTCCAAAACAGGTCTAAAAGCAGTAATATGCAATAAACCTCAAGAAGCATTTATGAATGTAGCTCTCATGAATCTACTTAATCCCAGCCTTCAGATAAAAGGCCCAGGGTTAAATACTCAGCCATTTACGACATGGTATACATGATATTAATTATAGGTTTCTGCATACAACTGTTTATTTGTATCTCACACGTACAACGAACTATACAGTATTTTTTTCCCACTTTTTTCTTCCACTTAACCCTACCCAGCACAAGTACACACTGGCATAGATTGATTTAGCTATCAGCTGTACATATTTCAGTGATCTGCAGGTCATTACAGACAGGTCAACAATCATCCGACCACTCTATTTAATTAAGGCAACTTACTATAATGTCTCCACCCTTTATAAACTGAAGTCTCGGTTGAAAAACAAATACGTCAAAAAGATATAATGCATCACATATGTAGTCCATGATCATCCAGTACAAGAGGTTTTGAGATGTCTGAACTGGAAAGACGCATCTCATTGGAATTAGCCAACAGTTCCAGTTAAACGACAGAGCAACAAGTAACAACCACAGCAAATAGGAACGATCTGGGGGGGGGAAAGAAACAGCAACAAAAATGTTTTATATGTGTATAGAATGTTATGTAAAAGAAAGTAAGCATGCGTTACTTGTGTTTAAATACAGAAATTCACATTTACATTTAAAATAGAATGTTGTCATGTATGTTCTACATATAGGGGGAAGTCCATGAGATGTTTGACCTCTACCAAGGAAGTGGAGTTAACCTTTTCTCCACCTGTATCAACTGTTTTGTCTAAATAGGTCAGAAGTTGTCATAGCTAACCTGAGAGTGCAAGGGGCAGTATCAGCTCTGTATTGGGTAGCTGTGCACCCTGCCGAGGAAGGAGAATAGTGGATCCATGTGTCAGAGTGTCTTGGTCCTGCTAGACACTCAGAATAGAGGCTCCCGGGGTGGATTTGGATGAGGAAAGAATTGGAGAGGCCAACCAAAGGAGCCCAGTTGCTGTGATGTACAGTGCCACTGAAGAAGCTGCTAAGTTTGAGTCCCTTGTAATTGAGCTGTCGCTGCTTTTATTGTTTGCCTTATCAATACTAAAATCCTAAAATGCTCTGTTTGCTAACCATATCATTTTTACCAGTCAAGGAATATGTCCCATGAAATGATTATCTCTTTTAAAATGTGTACTGGAAGGGATTATTTCATAAATAAATACAATACAATATGAGATTTATCCATTGCTGTTTTCCCAAAAGATGAAGTGCAGTCGAACCCCTAGCAGGTGGATCCCTGCCCTCTTTCATACTGCTAGGTTTGTTGCAGTTGTGACTTTAAAGGCCTGACGATCAGATCCTATCATGCCAATAATGATTGATGATTGATGGTGATTATTCTGCAATTTTTATAGGACTAGTAGGATTTTTCTTTTCAAGTGATTCAAAACATACCTCACTAATCTCATAAACATTCCATTGATATTTGATTCCTTTGTGGCACCAAAAAGAGGAATTTTTTTTTTGGTATTTTGCTCATTTTTACATAACAGAACTATATTACACAGCACTTTACAGAGATTCTTCATTCACTTCAGTCTCTGCCCTGTGGAGCTTACAATCTAGTTTTCCTATTCAGTCTCACACAGATGTATGTTTTTGGATTGTGGGAGGAAATCGGGGTGCCCAGATGAAACCCACACAAGTGCAGGGAGAACATACGAACTCCATGCAGATGAAGACCCTGCAAGGTTTTTGCCAAATAGTAGGACAACACCAAAGTTACAGCATTTACCTATGTAATGCCCAGGGAACAGGGCAGTGGTTTCTCAGCTCTGTCACGGGCCTGTATAGTGTCCCACCATCCCTTGGGTTAATTACCGTAAAAAAGGGTAAATTAAACTTGGATAAAGCAAAGGATGTACTTCTGATGTAATTACCTTGTAGGTCTTGGCTGGTGCTGTACTCGGTGCTGGTGCAGATAAAGAATTCTCAGGAATCACTTGTTTCCAAAACAGATTAACATTTACTTCAATTAAACATATTTACAATCCATCGTTCAGATATCTTACTCCATCAGTGTATCAATCCTCAAAAGTAACAGTGCTTGAATAGTAGCTTTATATTCATAAAAAGAGTAACTCCCTTGTCTATGAATCCCAATAGTAAGGGTATTAGGCCTAAATTTAGTTAAATAGTAAATTATGGTAATCCCATCCATGGGGAAAAGATGGGACACCGGTGTATATTTACCTGCAAGTTTCACGTGATGACGCAGGATAGTGCGGCCATACCACCACGTGGCCCAGACAGTTGCAATCCACTCCCTGTCTTTTTTGCTCAGCCTTGCATTAGGGTTGGTCAGGCAAAACTTATCCGTCCACTTTCGAGATATGATCTCCGCAACTATCAAAGAGTTGTGCAACATAGTCATACGCCTTCGGTGGGGCATAGGGCATAAAATACCCCCAGCGCTGAAAGACTATGTGGTTGAGCAGTTGCTACATTCTAGACACACTCCAGTGTGTGTGCTGACAGGAGCCTGTCCTGGTAAAACCCAACAGTCCACTGGTTCTTCTTTACATATTGTGGCAGGGCTGAAATGGGGCACATAATTTGTCTCCACGTGGGAGCTCAATGGGGTGATGCTAGTGCAACTGTCCTGACTGCTGGATGGGTACACCTCCCACCCCAGGGCACTCCCCTCCAAATAGTCAACAGTACCTGGTGAAGTTGTGCAGGCACCGGCCTGTGCGAGCTTATCCAGAAAGACGTCCCCCTCTCGAGTAGGATCCTACCTCTCTTTCTCCATGGACACAGACTTGGACCTGGTCGACAAGGCTTCTATCAAGCTGTCAAATGACCCATGCAGTGAGGCTCTGGCTTCCCTCTTATGGCTGGTTCCCTTATTGGAGCTACTCCCCTTCTTTATTAAATTGTTTTAGTGTCCCTCTGGTACACTATATCTATTTGTTGGATGGTGTAATTAGAATTGTGTAAAGTAAATGTGTGAATAGAATTTACAAAGAGAGCAATGGAATGCTCTAGCAAGCAAGTATGACTAACTCGGTGTGGAAAGGATTTAATGAAATAAGTAGTAGTGGTCTGGTGCAATGTGTCTCATAGCCCTATGTGACAAAACTATACTACCAGTTATACATTTACATAAAATAAAATGGTGTTGTATGTCACTTTAATGGACCAGTTACCAGTGCTAAGGACTCAAAATAACTACACAAAATGACCGTGTTATCTTTGTTTTCTACCAAATTCTATGCAATTAACTGCAATTTCCCCTGGTCATATGGAATATGCAGAATAAGAAGTTAATTGAATCTTGCCATGCATGGTGTTAATCATACTTTTTAATCTTATGAGCTCTGTATGAGAGACTACGTAATTAGGACTTTATGATGGCAATTTAAATCATCATGTAGTTATTCTCTAAAATCGCCTGTCATAGCCTTCTGTACCAGGAAATGTGAAAGAAATTGTCATTATAAAGCATTAATAAACAATGACGACAGAAGAAAAAAAAGCCGTGTTTCCTGCTGTTTACTTAAGTGTATTTTGTGCGCATTACAGTAAGGGATCTGAACAAAAAATCTTTTTCTTTCCTCTTGAAATGTTAGAAATGATTTTAGTTATGGATGTAGTGATTGAAAGGTCTTCAAATATCAGGTTTTTTTTCACATACATAGTCGCGCACACATATACAAACCTGAAGCAAGGGTGCAAAATCTTTTTTTGTGTGTGAGTAACCACCTGGGGGGCTATTCACTAAAGTCCGAATTGTTGCGTATAGGTTTGAATTCACCAGCTAAAGACAGTAGCTATCGACTGCTACTGTCGCAGTCTCATCGGTATAATGGTAATTATGGGAAAATTGTCTTAATATTAACATTAAAAAATTGTCGCGACTTTACAATGGGGACATTGTTGCGGATTTACTATGGGAATACAATGTTTGAGAATTCGACAGTCAAATTCCCACTTTATTGAATAACTCCCCGTGGTAAGATATTACTAGCTGACTATTCACAGTAAATGGGTTAAAAGAGAACCAAAGCCTAAAATGATATAGGTTGGAGTTTGTTTTATCCTAATTTTAAGAGACTGCCAAGCATGCCTAAATGTACAGTAAAATTATGAGGCTAATGAGCCATGTCTATGAATTTGCTACTTCCGTAATTCCATAGTCTTTGTATTAAGCAGACCTGGGAACTTGCCGGGTTTAACCTAGACACTCTGCAAAGCAAACACAAGGTTTCCAGAGTAAACCTCAAGTTCTCTGGTCTGAACTCTTGCCCTCAAGGTCTACCCTATCCCTGCCCTGTTCTGCCCCAAACCCTGCACATTCTACACCCCAAATCAATCAAATTCATCCAAGTCTACATTACTCTACCCCTTTTGATGACATGACTCATGTCATTAAGCCATGTTCCCAGTCTCCCAACCACAAGGAAAACTGGACTAAAGGCATTTTGTGCCCTAGATTTCCCAGGTATAGTGTTAGGGCATTGGACATACTTAGTGGCCCTGGTTCATGTAGGCATAGATTGCTTAAACAAAAGCAAAAATGTTTGACTAAAGAATCAAGCTATGTCTCTCAGGTAAATATAACTCTGAAGTAAAATAAATGAAGAATAAATGTTGGGTTCTTTTCAAATCAAACATAAGTACCTCTTCCTGCTTTTAAAGGTTTCTTCCTACTGATTTAGAAGCACCTTTGATATCCTCAGTGCTACATACGTAGATGATTAATAAATGACTTTGCTACATACTGCATTCACCGCAGCCCTAAAGTGCACAGCTAAACTAATTTATCAGTCTTACAGTATGGAAATTTTAGAGATGTTTGGTGTTAAAGAGTAGAATCATTTCAGCTGCATACCATATAGTTAAAGCAGTATAATTCACAATTTAGTAATCATTACAAATGAGCAGTTTAGCATGTGAATGCACATTAATATCAACATTCCCCTTTTAAAGGGAGGAATATGAAAATTTTAGTGTAAAAGGTAATAATGGAATCTATTACCTGCATACTTTTTGATTATTTGTGTGCAACACCATCCCTTTAAATCCAATGACAATAAAATTTCCATGATGACTAATTTGGAAATGAGCTTGATTGCAACATGCATTGCTAGACAGAACATGGCAATCCATAGAATGTCTCATAAAGATAATCTGTTCTACCTTACCAAACATTATAAATGATGTATGGGAAAAATAAAACACTTTTTGATGGTTATTAAACATTAAATATATGAAAAAAACCCAGAAATAATTTTCATTATTAACTCATGTTTTAATCACCTATTCAAAGCAGGGCAAAAAAGTCAATTTCAAGTATAAATTTGCACAAAATTAATTTTTTGTAAGAAAATTCTGAAATGTTTGTACAATGGATAATTTAATTTATGCACATATGGAGGTAAGCACCTATTGTTATCTCAGTGGTTAGAGAAAGTGAAGTCTGAATATGAATGACAGATCTGCTAATTGCTATTAATAATTGCTATTAATATGTAAATGACAAGCCAATACTGGAATTTGTAGTGGGTTTGAATGCTTGTCAAATTGACAATGCTAGGCTTATACTCTGGAAACTAGTTACCTGAAGTCATTTTACAAGTTTGACTAAATATAAGGAATTAATATGCATTTTAATGAAAACGTGGAATTAAAGAGTCTGACAATAAATTAGCCCTTCATTGCTCATAGCTCTAATAGTGCTTTGCTTTCAGTGTAATTAATGCAGTTCTGAAGTTATAAAACTCTAGTTTAAAGTTCACCTACCACCCACCCCTTCTCCACCACCCAGTTGTAGGTGAGCAGCATTTGATCAGTGTAAGATATATAGGTTTTGCAGCACTCCCCAAAGAAAAAAGCACATTGCTACTGTTAGTGAAGACACGCTGATTTATTGTTCCCTTATAAGGCATGTCTATTGGGAACATTTAATGCACTGCACCAGTAGCTGGAACCATTGTTTTTTTTTCAGGTGGGGACTTCCTTATTAGTTACACCAGTTCCCCTAGTCTCATTATAAAGACGCGACTGTGACAGTAACAGTCTATTGCAACTGTCCTTAGCTGGCGAATTCACACCAATACGCAACAATTCGGACTTTAGTGAATAACCCCTTGAATCCAGAGCACAAACAGACATAGATGGACAGAGACAAATCTTTAATACAAAATCTTAATTTATTTTCTTTAAGCTCCATTTAACCACATACCTAACCACTGTCAATCTAATTCACCTCATCAAGTAAACAAAGGGTCGCACACTGCATAGCCCATGGATTTAATCCATTTATTTATTTAGTGGCCTTCACCAACACACATCAGTGTTTCAGGGGCTGTGCTTTCTTTCATCGTTTCTCCCCCAAAAACCTTGATATGTGTTGGTGAAGGCCACTAAATATATAAATGGATTAAATCCAAAGGCAATGCAATGTGGCCCTTTGTTTACTTGATGGAATCCTGTGATTAGCCACAGCACCCAAGGAAACCAACATAATGAATGATATCCCTGGGTTTAAAGGGACACTCCGGCCAAAATTGAAAAAAAAAAAATGCATATGCTAGTATATACTAGTTACTAACTTTTATTAAATGCATTTATTTTTCAATTTTGGCCATAAAACACATTTTCCTACCTGTATAGAAGTGCTGTCCAGCACTTCCTTCTTGGTGATTCCATCTTCTTTCTGTGCCGGCGACTCTAAAGTGTCCGGTTGAAGCAGTTCATCTCAGCTGCGTTCTCCTCTGCTGCTGCTCTCCCTGTGAAGCCCTGCATCGGCATTTCCTAATACCCGCATGGGAGAGTGTGCCCGTCATCAAGGGAGGACGCGTTGATGACATCACACTCTCCCATGTGACTACTAATATTTTATGGCCACAGAAAGGAAGTGCTATACAGGTAAGAAAATGTATTTTATGGCCAAAACTGAAAAATAATCGCATTTAATAAAAGTTAGTAATTTGTATATACTAGCATTTGCATTTTTTCAATTTTGGCCAGAGTGTCCCTTTAAAGGGAGGAGTGTACAGCAGAAAAAACAGCTTTTTTGGTTAATCTAATTCTCACCTACACCATACAGTTTTGGCATGGCAAGTAATATGAAAAATATGAAAAAAAAAGACTCCTGAAACCACACAATCCTGTCTTCTTGTCCAATCGAGGTAGTCAACTCTTTCAAGACAATTAACCTACCCTGTGTTTTCTGGAATGGTCTATTAAAAACATCAGTTTTATAGGCTCACTACTTAACCATAAAATGAAAAATATATATTCTTTTTCTACACTACAAACTATTAACAATTCATCACAATTTACATATCCTTCTATCTCTAGGTAGAACCTCTTTGCAGCATAACACTTGGATACATTAATCTAAATGTAAAAGTGTTGTCTGCTTTCAACAGCATAAACAACATAGAGTGTTAGGGAACCAAAAACTAGAACAACTTTTCTATGCATATTCTACATGTATACATTATACCAAATCAGTATTCTTCCTGAATGTAAGTGTTAGGACTCTCCATGGGTTATACAGTATTACACATCTCTCTACTGCAAGCTACTAATATAGGCTTCATACAAATCACTACATTTCAACAATGGCCCAAAACAGCTTCTCTTCATTACTCTCTTTTCCTTAATCTAGTAACAGGAGATGACTACACTCATGTTCATCTTACTATTCATTGTATTCTCTATTCTACCTTCCTTCTTTTTTTTTTTCCCCCTCTCTTTTTTTTATTTCTCTCGTCTTATATACTTCAAGCTATGCAAAAGAATGGTTGCTGCTTTTTTTGATTTTTGCTGTGGTTCTTCACCTGTAATGTTAGACCGCTCTGTTGTATCAGCAATGAGATTTTCAGGTTTCTTATTATCTATGTAACTGTACTTTATATCATACTGATGTCTTCTTAATAAGTGTTTAAAAAGCCCCCTTGTGTGTAAATGACCATAACTAACTTTCTGTTTTATCCTGTAATACTGTATATCCTACCTGTGTAGGAATCAATTGAATCTGGGATCTTGAATCTTCGAAGAACCTTTTTAGCAGCTGGTCTCTTAAATTTACAGCATAACATATCACAGTAGTGTTCTGTCTCCACTTCAACAGCGACTGTTTCTTCTTTCTTCTCTTCCTTTTTCTCTTCCCCTTCTTTTGTTTCTTCCTTTTTTGGAGGAGGCGGTGGTGGAGGAGGTTTTGGTTTAACAGGAGCTGAAAACATGAAATATTTTAAATGTATGTATTTATGTCAAATATTTATCCATTCAAAAAAGCCTCTTTAAAGCAAATTCTAACCTCTAGAACTGGCGTAAAATTACAATAGGTGTGTATAACTGTAAAATAATTAGAAATTTTTGTAAATAAAAGTTTACAACTATCATAGTTAACATATATTATGAACGTTGATCATAATGAGGGTTTAGGGCAAAAGTTATTAAACTCGTAAAGACCCCTCTGGGTCTTTCCAAGTCTACTGAGAGAAATCTCGTATTGTTCTCACGAGATTTCTTAAGATCTCAAGATTGAGTTTTTTGATCCCGATTTTCTTGAAAAATTTTTTGTTTTTATGGAAAGGCAGCCATACTTTACATTAGTAGCATGGCTACCTTTCCATTGACAATTTTGAAAAATAGGGATCGAAAAATATGATCTCAAAAGAAATCTCACAAGAACAATGGGAGATTTCTCTGCATAAACTCAGAGAGACCCAGAATGGTCTTTCCAAGTTTAATAACTTTCACTCTTAATTAAGGGCGAAATTTATTAAACTAGGAAAAGCTTGTTTTCGCTTTTCTGCGTTTAATAATCGTGAGAACACTCTGAGCATTCGGGCAAACGCTCTGAGTGTTCGGAGGAACAGTCTGCATGTTCTCGTGATAAGTATCGTGAGACTTGAAGGGGGTAATTCATCAAGAAGCGAAGTGAGCTACGATCCGTTCAGCTCACTCCCCTAATTGTAGTATGCGCATGCTGATGTCCTGTACGCGTATATCAGCATGTGCAGTAAAGGGATTCCCGTCTCGGTGAGAGCAAAAGAGTTGCCTCGCCAAGACGGGATTTCCTTTAATGCGCATGCTGATGTCCGCGTACAGGACATCAGCATGCGCATACCACTATTAGCAAAGTGAGCCGAACGGATCATAGCTCACTTCGCTGCTTGATGTATTTCCCGCTTGGTGTGTGCGATACTTGCCATGAGAAGCATTTTCTATAGAGTACATCCATGGAAAGGGTAGCTAAACAGTACAGATACCCTTTCCATGGATATATTGTATAGAAAAGCTTCTCACGGCAAGTATCACGCACCAAATCTCGGGATACTTATCGCGAGAATGTGCAGATTATACTCCCGAACACTCAGAGCATTCGCCCAAATGCTCAGAGTGTTCTCGCGATTAAGCTCAGAAAAACCGAAACTGCTTTTTCAAGCTTAATAAATTTTGCCCAATGGTACATTTGCAATTAAACCTGTTGCACACCTAATTTGTATTTCCAAAGATGCTTCTAGATTTCTAGAAAGTATCATAATTTTTAAATATGCAATCATGGAACACTTGGAATCCTGAAAATATATCTTTGTTTTAAAAAAAATGTTAACATATATTTAATCATGTGTGAGCTTAACTATTGAACCCTGTTTTACAGAATTACTGGGCAGGAATCTAGGCTTATTTTTGCATAGTAAGTGTTTACTGCACAGACAAATTCAAATACACTCTTAAATGACACAACAAAATATACATAACTTTAGGCTTAATTCAACACACTTTGTGATACAAACAATGTTGCCTTCAACTCAAGGACACTTCCCCAACTCCCATTAGACAGAGATTCTGCCACAGAAAATGGTATAATGGGACATAAATTATATACACAATTACTTTATGTATTAATATCTGTTGGTCCAGTATTTTCTATATACTGTAATTGAATAGATGACTGGCTGAAGGATCAGAGGGTATTAATGAGTTTTATTTTAGATTGTCTGCAGACATGTGGTGTGTCTCAGAGGTTTTTGCTAAGATGAAATTGATTGTAAATGACAGAAGTAGGCACGGTGTCTGTTTGCTAATGATACAATGTTTAATAATGCAAGATTAGACATGTGAGTTTAACATCTGCATGCAACTAACACATTTAGGGTGTAATGTCAGGGAGTAATTAATGGATAAGGATATTGGTGTGCTTGTAGGTTATATACTGAACTACAGCAAGAGGTGTCAGTAAGCAGGGATGAAAGAGAAGGGACATTTAATTGTTCCACTTTATAAAGCTATTGTAAGACTTTAGGGGGGAATTCACCATTCAGCAAAGTGAGCTCCGAAGCCTTCGGCTCACTTCGCAAATGGTATTATGCACATGCTGATGTCCGCACATCAGCATGCGCATAATACCATTTGCGAAGTGAGCCGAAGGCTTCGGAGCTCACTTCGCTGAATGGTGAATTCCCCCCTTTATGTTTAATATTGTGATAGAAATCATCACATTTATTATTATGATGTAGATTTTGGCTTTGATATACAGAAGGGAAATTATGGAATTAGTAATGGTCAAATGAAAAGTTCAACTAGGAATACAAAATTTTAGTTAAAGAGGTTTTTATAATCTAGGGTTGCTAACAGAGAAGATGGGAGCTATGATTACATTATACGATTAAATAAAGAGGTTATTACATTTGACTGGGAGTCTATGCAGAATATTTTCCTTGATTATATGTTCTCTTCTGTCTATAGCTTTAGGAATAATTAAATTGTTGTAAGAGCAAAAAAGGTATCTCATTTACCCCACTTAAAGCAGTTCTTCTGGTAGATACAGTTGATTGTTTCAAGAAAAGATCTGATGCGTATAGCAAATCATATGGTTAAATGGATACAGAAGGGAGTTGACCCAGAGACATTTCATTTTAACCTTTTTAATTTTTAGTTTTAATCCCAATACCCGAGTTACTAATTTTATTATGTAGTTTGGTACTAAACTATCACTTAATAAACGAATATATGGATTTTCATATTGCCATACTAGCACCAATATGTCCCAAAACAAAGGCGTTAATGTCTGAAATAGATTTTGAAGGAAAATTAAAAAGACCAGGAAATGTATATTGGAGCTGGTCATGATGCAATGCAAGAAGACCAACAGCTGTAAACTAGAAGTGTCTCAAAACAAGTGCTGTTGAAATTCACAAATACATATGTAAATGTTTTAGAAATTTGTTGGATGTAAAGTTCTTAGTGAAAATGTTCATGGGGTCCATGGAGTTCATGGGTTCTGTCCCTCAGAGAGAAAGAGAAAGCTCTCGGTGTAAATATATTCTTTTTGTGACGATTTGGATTAACTCATAATTACAGACAAGTGGCCCTTATGGAGCTGAAAATGACTCACTAGTTGATGGGCTAGGCTCAGCAGATGAAATGTCAGCATCAGCCAGCTTCTCCTTGTAATGACTGGTTCGCTCTCGCATTCGCTTGATAAGGTCATGGATTTGGGCCTCAGCATATTCATTGTTAATTTTTGGCTGCGCTTCAATTGATTCATTGCTAAAAAAAACAAAAAAACAATAGATGAATAAAAACTAAAGAATAGTCATATTCAAGGCAAATAGTCACAGGGTTTTAGGTGAATCCTAATGTGATGTTATTCATAATTGCTTACTTAAGGGCATATTTATCAATGCCCAATAATAGTAAATACTTGTCACTTGCCATGTTACTTACCTATTTACTATGGGGAGAATTCACCATAGTGCGAAGTGAGGTCCGGATCCTTCACCTCACTTCGCACAGACTGCTATGCGCTCGCTGATGTCCTTCACGTGGACATCAGCGAACGCTTTAAAGGGATTCCAGTCTCAGTGAGACCACTCAAGTCGCCTCACCGAGACTGGAATCCCTTTAAAGCACTCGCTGATGTCCAAATTCAGGACATCAGCAAACGCATAACAGTCTGTGCGAAGTGAGGTGAAGGATCTGGACCTCACTTCGCACAATGGTGAATTCCTATGTCTTTTTTGTGTTTCCTTACTATTACCGTTGTTTATTTGCAACCTCTTTAATTAAAGCTACTGTAGGCAAAAATGGTAACATTAACAATAAGAAAAACCCAATGAAGAGAAAAAAAAATGTGTGTCACAGCAAAATGGCCGAAGTACTGTTTCCTCATTCTAAATAAAGTTTGAATAACATTGGCGAAGTTCTATTTTATATCCTGTACAATATTTCTCAATGAGCTGAGGATTGATCTATACTGTATCTCAGATCGGTGTTTTATGATGTATTTTATAAAGTATGTAACGGTCAATGCAAACTCATAACAGATGCATACACAAACATTTCAACTATATGCTGATTATCTATGCCCATCTATTCATGTACACTTCATAATTGATCCATAGCCTTCATTACCATGTTTATCCTCTCACGCATATTCCTTGGACTCATCCCTACACATGCAACACAGTGGTCTCAGTAAATATCCCCATATACCTGTATATCTTATGCTTCATCCAGTCCCAGTCTTGATAAGCCTAACCATCTGAGAAGACCAAACTCTAGCTGTTTAATGCGTCAAAAGCTTTGATTCCTAACTGTTAAGCACTACTAGATGATAGTGTGAACTTCTCTAACTAGTAAAATCTGATTTCTGTTGTACTCACTGGACAAAGCTATATAATGTTTAAATATCTACTAAATGAACTACTAGTATTCCAGTGCTGTGTGTACCATCCATCACTAAGTGAAAATAAAAAACATCTTTAAGTACTGAAATGTCAAGTTTTTTCAAGAAAAGTATCTTTTACTAGTGCATTACTACAAGATCTTTCTTTCAGATTGTTGACTGGTTGTACTCTACATATGATGGCCAATTGTAATATATTTAGTTTTAAGTCCCGTTAAGGAAGGGTGAAAACTTATGTTGGGCTCATGGATTCAGTAGTTGACTGTGCGTTGCGAATTTTCTAAGTATAAGTTCACTCCACAGGGCTTTGTGACCCAAAATTCATTGTCCATTGGGAAAATTTACAAGGCTATGACCTGTTTCATAATTTGCATGATAGCATTCACATTTGTTGTTCAGCAACAATTCATAAATTAAATAATTAAACAATTTGCCCTGGAGTTTATTCTGCTAGCTGCATTGATGTCAAATTGATTTATTATGGGCTTAAGACAGTATCAGCCCTCAACAGGTGAGAGCTCTTTAAATCTCAGTTAGAAATTGCCCTGAGATGCTTTCATTTCAAAATGAATAAAAACAATGTACTGTATGCCATGCACTGAATATTAAATTCAAACTTGCTTTTATTCTATAACACAATCCTCCTTTAGGAAAATTGTTTGATTACATGATGACATGGGAATCGTTTTCTAATAAAGCTCTCAAACAGTTGTGTAATCATAAAAGACATGTGTTGTATTCTCATACATTATTCAATGATCATTGGTAAACAGAACAATACTCCAAGGTTCTGAGCATTTTGCAAACTAAATACTCATTTTGGTGATTTACCCAGAGCAGACAGTGGTAGAAAAAATACCGAATCCTCTTGTGAGAAGAAATGAAAACTTCTATTAAACATGTGGCGCAGAATTATGATTTGAGCATGGTTGAGAGAGTAAAACTTGATTTTCTCATTTTGTCAGTATAAGCAGGGTAGGCTAGAAAACGTAGCAGAATATCAAATTATAGAAAAATGCACATAATAAAAATTGGAATGAAAACAACAACCCTTACTGATCATTCTACCTAACTTTCCCTACTATAGGACATGTCATGATATATGGCACCTACTTCCTCTACAGTATATCAGCTGGGAATGCAAGTCATTAAACTGACAATTTCAGAGGTGCTGGCCACTAGGGATGCTGGAACAGGTTTGATTTGCCGACCCATCTTCAAACCCCTTTTCTTAATGATTCTTAAAGAAGAACAAATGCTCGTTATGCTTAGGGGTGATTCTTAATATTGCTAATTATGCTTTCCAATCGACTTTTGTGCTCCAGCGAGGACTCTTACTTCACGATAAAGCCGATCTTCATTTCTTCTTTCCAGTGTTACAATTCTCTTCGCTTCTCGCTTCCTCTTCAACATTGCTGATAATTTTCTTCTGCACATGCTCAAACTGCTACAGAGAATGTGCAGAAGAAAAAAACAGTGATGTTGACGAGGAGGCGTGAACCTGAAGAGGATTGTGATACTGGAATAGAAGGAAAGAAGATAAGTATAATTAGATATTAATTAGGCATAATGAGCATTAGTTCTCCCTGATTCCAACTATTGTATAAATTTATGTTTAAACAAGTTATTATGAGTATGCTAAGGGCTTTACTTTTTGAACCAATTGGTTCATGCATAAAAACTTTACCAAGCAGGTTTACTCACTTTAGTGGGTGTGTTTAAACCGAACATGGCTGCAAATAAGTAAATAAGACATGCTCAAAAAAAAAATCTAATTTTACAGTGACAATTAGACTTGAATTAACTGTTCCTTTAAACCTAATGTGACCCATGTAGAATCTGTGGCAGAGCTTCGCTGCACTTTGAGTGCTAGTGTGGTACTTTGTACTTGTATTTTGAAACAAGCATAGCATGGCAAAATAGCTGAAGGTGATTATTAAAAAGTTACAGAGTGGGCACTTGGGTGGCAGCATGCAGATTTTCAGTTGAAATTAACCTTGTGCACTTAATTTACTTTGGGTTCTTTGGCAACAGTGCCATGGCAAGTGATCGTGCATATTGGATATCATTAGGTTCATGAGATATTGCTGTTCATATTTAGCTTATTTTTTTGCAGTTTACATGTTAATACTTGAAAGAAAAGTTGTTTTTGATCCTGCATTTTAATTTTTTTTTTTTACGGAAACTTGATATATCTTAGGGGTTTGTAACCAGAAACCTGCATCAGCAACAACAAACCCTGGCACACATTTATAGTTGATGATGTGTAAATTTGGAGAAGATGTACTTTGTGCGGGGGTGGGGATTTCAGATGTAAGGGATTATTTTAACTGAACCCTACAAGGAAACCTGGCATGAATGTTTGGGCACTTTTATATGTGTAAAATGTTTGGGGATTTACAAAGTTTTGTCATCCAGAGTTTCCAGATTGTAGTGGTTATAAAGTAATTTCAAATCAAATCAAATAGTCAAATAATATTGTATCAGACAGTCACATCTTTTATTCTTTTATTTTTACATGTCATTTACCGTGATCTAAAATGGCAATACCGTTATCTATTGCATCCTTCTAGGTAATTGCAGGTTATTCTCAGTATAATTATTTAGAAAAGTGTTTTTTGTTGTGTTGAGTCACTTAAAAAATTGCTTATGCCATTTTATATCACAACACCATCATTTTCGTTGACAAATTTTAATAATTATTTTGAAATAATAATGATATAGGTAATCATCGTCCGCTATAGAGCTCTTGGCAGTCTATACAATGTGTAATATATTATAACATATATAATATGTTGTAATAACAACATCTCCTGGCAATATCAAGGCCAAAAAACACAACAGGAAATTAGTTTCCCATCAGCGAGAATTTGAAGCTTAATAGAAATGAACCGAACTGAAAAATAAGCATATCTGTTTCTATAATGAAGTGAATGCAACCTTGGCAGATGTAATGCATGAAAAAAGATATTGTTGTGACAAATGAGTACACAATGCGTGATATTAAAGGCGTGATTCCTCTAAGAGGCTGTATAGAATAGCTGGAGATGTAACCAAACCTGTGGATGGTGTAGATCGGTGCTTCTCAAAGTGTGAGGGACAGTGATAATTTAGATGAGGCTTAAAAGGAAAACTTATCTAACTATAAAGGCTTGTTGTGAATTATAACTTTGCCAAACAGCATTCAATTCTTTCATGTAAGTGTGATTTTTTTTACTATGTCCTTTTTCGTAATAGTCTTTTCAACCATATATTGTAGGGTCAACTGCATTTTCATTATATCTGGATCTAATGTAAGGAACGCTAAAAAATGTTCAGAGGCTTCTTAGCGGGAAATTGTGTGACTGCTGCCCAAATTTGGGGTTATCACTACAATTTAATTAGTAGCGTAACTAAACTATGAGGATGCCTGAATACTCTTGTTATAATTGGCACAAACTGTTTGCATGAAAAATGTTTTTTTTAATGATGTGGTGCCAATGAGCTGATAGACGAGGTAGTGATAATACCACAGAGAGGGGTTGGGGTAGTCTGGTAAGAAAACAATTAGGGACAGTGATTTTAATGAACAGTTAGTCCCTTAGGTTTGCATTGGTTTCACTAAGGACTCTAAGGGGTTAGGTCAGGAGGTCTGTTCCTGGCTTGAAATGGCGACTCTAGTACTGAGAAAGGTCCAGTTTTATAAGAGAACCACAGGTTTAAAGTCACAATCAAGCACCATTTAAAGAGATAAACCTGGGAAAACCTGGTAAAAGGGAATCTGTATTTTATATATTACAAATTTTGGGTGAAATTTAATAAAGTCGAAAGTATCGACATAGAATAGTAATTTATAAAAAAATAAAATTTGCAATATTGGATAAAATTCAAAATCGCAAATTTTATTTTTTTATAAATTACTATTCGATTTCACTTCGAAATGATCGATGTTGCAATATTGAAAATTGGATCATAATTTTTCAATCTGTTTATTTGTATGGAAAATCCATAATATCGATAATTTCAATTGGAAAATTTGATGTCGCAATATGGAATTTCCGATATCACGATATCAAAAGTTTGATTGCGACTTTTCGATAATTTTCAAAAAAATTTTTATAGAATTTTTCAGTCAAAAGGTCAAAAATGGCCTTTTCAACTTTAATAAATTTCGCCCATTTATAATTTAAAGTATGTACATTTTAGCATTGTGTTATATTGAGTTAAAATTCTTTAATATAGACAGACTTGTATTTAAAGGAACAGTCCAGCCTGATTAATAAAAAGTAATGTGTGTTGTAAATGCATAATACATTTTTTTCTAATATACTTAGTCAGTCTTTTATGTGAGGAAAGGTATTAATTATTCCATCTGTGTAGCAGTGCACAGCTCCTTCTGTGTTTACTTCCTGGTTGGATTCTTGTGTCACTGACACAACGGCGTCTCAGGTAGTTCAAAATTAATAGTTAATGAATTAGCATGGGCAGTTACAATACTTACAGCTAATGGTGTATACTGTCAGTAGCAAGCGCTGATATTGGACATGAGAGAGAGAGAGACCAAATCCATATAAAAATAAAGTCAATATTTCAGCCCTTTCTTTAACAATTGCTTATACTGGGTTAACTACACATTTAAGAATTTTTTTTTTTTAAATTGAATGACAGTTTAAAGGTTCTGATTGGTTATTTAGCATTATCCAGGCTGTCAGTCAATTCCTTAACTTAAGATTTCAAACTGAACTGAAGAGGAAGTGGCTGAGAGGAGGGAGAAACCTCAGTACCAAACTGGTCCTAAATGGTAAAGGATTGAAATTAGTAAATAATTTATACTTAATTTATTTAACTTTTAGTCAACACTGGCAAATAACTGTTGGTGACTAAACTGTTCATTTAAGCTATTTGTATATTGGACAAACACGTTGCTATTGTCACATGTTCTGCTTTATTAATTGTGTGCATCCCTATGACTGCACTTTATGGCATGGCTACTGTATGTCTGTAAAAAAAACAATCTCCGATTGTTCAAGAAAAAAAATCCAAATACCCACCAGTGAATTGCATGCGTGTTGTTATAACTGTATCTATGTTAATGCATGATGTTTAAGAAATAATTACTATAGAAGTGAACAGTAATTTTAAATATTTTCACTTTTATTTCAATTGTGTGAAAATAATTTTTTTAAAAAAAGGCAACTGTTTAAATACTCGATTTGTTCTTCATGAGTGCTTCAAGGGAGTTCCCAAGGTGGCCTTGTTTATTATCAGCCACTCAACTGCTATAGGACTAATCTTTTTTTTCCGGAAACCTCTTAGGAGAAAAATAAGTCTATTTTCAGCACATTAGATGCATTCGCAGGTAGGAGAATAAATGAGAAAATGATTGAAAAGTTAATTACAAATTTTACACCAGGCACCCTGAAGAGGCAAGGGAGCGAGACTAAAGCGCCAATTAATTCTTCATTTCAAAACACTTTTTTCTTTTAATGTCTGATGGACAGCAAATATATTATAACTAGGAACTAAATTTGTTTTTATTTCTTTTTTATTTACAACTAAAGCTACAATAATGTCTTTAACTAACACGGTTTACAGATGTGGTCTGCATTAATATGGAAATGACAAACTTTGAATGCGCGTACTATAAAAATATTGCCTTTCCTCTTCATCCTTTATAATATGGGTGGACAACTGATGTTAACGCGCAGGTCCTGTTCGTTTTAGCTTTATCAAGGTCTTTTTGACCTATTCACTGCAATTTGATTTTCGTGGCGCTTTGACACATTTTTGTTTTCCTTTTTTTTTTTTTTTAGACGTGACTTTTTCTGTTGTGACCAATTTATGAAGTGACAACTAAAATTTCTTTGTAACCGAAAAAGACTGATATTGAAAATTGTCACCGCATCAGCTCCATTTGAAGTTTTAGGTGGAGCAGGGTGTCACCCTGGGGAATGGGATGACCCCTGCCCAGTGTCATCACTTTCTGACCCTTTACTTACATCTGACATAAAAGTAAGTTGGGGGAGGAGGTATTTAGGCAGGCAGCAGGAAAGTATAGCAGGGGAGGGGTATGTACTAACAACTAATATCCTGGGTAACTTTGAGGCTAGAGAACAACAAAACTGGAAAACAATCCACACTGCAACGCTCCAAATAAAAGAAAGCCCAAAACAATTTTTCAAAAAAATCCTTATTGCTGCTTTCTCCTAGGAGTCCGCTTCTCAACCCCTTCGTAGTAGTATCCAAAAAGCCTGAATGTGAGAAAAGCGCCAAAAAATGGACGCTCGATAGTGCATTAAATGTGATATTAAACTGAAAAATACTAAGATAATAAGAAACCAATAGGTCCCAGTGAATGGTGCAAGGAAAGTGCTAACGGTATATCACAACAAATGTGAGTTTTTCACTCTCAGTGAAGAGATAAATTCAAATCATGCTCTCAACAGATGATAGAGAAATAAACACCTGTAGTAAAAATCTCATCAAATGATGTCAATCTCATCCATCCCAATGTATTACAATGTAAATACGCAGATGTAAAAATGCAGGATGCTCAAGGATAAAAAAAAAAAAAACTATAATAGTGTAATTCTGTTTTTAATTCAAAGTTTGAAAATTAAAAAAGTAGACATACTCACAAGCATGTGTGAGTCAGGACACATGTAAAATCATGTACAAAAAATAGCAGTACTTGCCTGCTTGGGGTCCTCCGCTTCTGACTCCAGCCTGTGTATACAGTCAAAACGTGGGTGCTCAGGAACCAAAACGGACTTCCAAGTAGAATTCAAAAAAATTTTCCGGCACTCCAAAATCGTATAAAATAAACTTTATTAAATTACCACATGGGTGAAAAATTTAAAAGTATTGCACAGAGTGGTAATTTAATAAAGTTTATTTTATACAATTTTGGAGTGCCGGAAATTTTTTTTGAATTCTACATGTAAAATCAGCCAAAGCTGTCAATAAAAGTCCAGTGTAGAGAAACACAAAGTTGGGTTATTCTTAAGATGAGGAGCCCAATGCCTCCGGTCACTGTCCTCTCCACTCAATGCATTTCACCTGCCGCTTCGTCAGGAGTGTAACAGAATGACACTATTATAGTTCTCTTTTTTATCCTTGAACATCCTGCCGGCGCTGATGAGTGATGTCATCGCGCTTGCGTTGGGTAAGTAGCGCTCCCCGGGTAGTAAGCAGTCCTTCAGTGTAGGCCGTGGATTTGGCCTGAAAACTGTCAGGTTGGGTCCCTGGCCTGCACTGAAGGCAGAGGTAGCCACGGCGCACGTGCCCACATAGAGGGCTCTGTGTGCCCTCTGTGGCACGTGTACCATAGGTTCACCATCCCGGCTCTAAGGGGTATATTTCCAAAGAAACAAACAAATGGAAGATGTGTTTTACTTTTTTTTTTCATTGATTTTAATTGTATGTTTTATTACAAGAGGATAATGTGTTTTTTTATGACAGAAAGATAAAGAAAGTAAAAAAGTCTAAATGCTCAGCACTGAGCTAAGCGATAGTGGTGAACAAAGCATGAGGTACTGAAGAGTAGGAAGGAATTCTGGGATGTAGGATACAGAGGACATGGAGAGGTGAAACAGACATGCAGACCCATAATGAAGAGTGCTGGACTAAGACATGCTCTTTACTCAGGCAACACTGGAGTAGTAGATATTTGAAGTCAAAGCTGGGGCAAGTAGAGAACCATTATAGTCAAAATAGGCCAAGGTATAAAAAAAATACAGAGGTTCTGTTAGTAATGAGTGCACCCAGGTACATAACAAAGTTGGCTCAATAATTGGGTACTGGAGCCAAGAACTGACTGATAAATGAAGGCCTAAGCATTGACCAAACTGCACCATCATGATGGTGCCACCATTGGTAATGTGACATTGCCCGTTACATACCGATGTCATTGCATTTTTGCATATTGTCACCATCATAATTTCACAAATTTTGACCATTTCTGGACCCCCACTGGCCCCTTGTTGGGTTCTAACAGTGACGTCTATGCAAACATGAAAACCGGCAAGTGTGACAACAAATTAATAGGAAATATGCCCAATATAGAAATTGTTAAATATATCCTTGGAAATACTCAAAGGATTCTTGTTGAGAAATTATGGACAAAAGTATAAAGTTATGCATTTATTTATGAGATCTTTGCTGTTTCTTTCCTCTGGAACCATACACTGTGGTTGTGTTGTGTTTGAAGGCTTTAATTTGATGGAAATTTGTCTGATTTAACTCCACATTTGAGTGATATCTGATGTATCTCCACTGTGCACAATAGATATAATCATGTGTTTTCAGTACTGAAGAGGACAATGGCAACTGAAGTTTCTTATAGTGCCTAGGAAATCTATATTAACATCACCACTGAGCTTACAATGCCCACCCTGAGATTCAAACAAATTACCATGTATTGTAAGCATTCACACAGTGGGACATCTAGAAAAAAACTTTTACTTGAAAGGGGTCTTGAAATTGGAAACAAATGCCTCTGAATATTCCCATATTCCAACTAACAACCTGAAATTGTTGAAGAAGAGAATGATTATACTGAGGTTAATTTCTAACAAAACTCCCATTTACCCATGAAAAGCAACACTTTCCTTTGAGACAGACACCAGAGCTTTTTAATAATAGGCTCACATTTGTTTGTTTGTTGACCAGTAAGTTTCATTGTTCAGAGACAAAGCTAAAACCAAATATTTAAAGGGATACTAAAACCTATAAATAAAGAGCCTTCTATTTCATGGCCACCTAGTAATAAGTTCAACAAGTGTTAAAATGACACTTATTTAGGCATACTTATTTTGCAGAATAGTCATAGCAAAGAAAAAACAAGCAGTTGAAGCAGAGTTGTTTTTTTTTTTAGCTAAACCTAGCCCCTCCCCCTTAGTCAAGGACTAAACTCACTAACTGAGCATGCTTCCCCCTCCTGAAACTAATGAAAATTCCCTTTATTTGCTTCAGGAAACTTAGTTCAAGGCAGCTCTTAAGAGACTGAAAATCAGCCTCAAACAGCTCAGTCTAAAGCTGCTTAACAATTTAAATGCTGCTCACAAGTAACAACCCGCTCAGAGGTAACAGCAGGAAGGGCTAGGATTAGCTGACAATGTCTGCTACAAGTGCTTGTTTTTTTCTTCTGTTGCTTTAATTATTCTGCAAAATCTGTAAGCCTAAACTTATCATTTTAACACTTTTTAACTTAAAATTAGATGGTCAATAAATAGTAGTAAGCACTTTTTTTTTTACAGGCTTTAGTGCCCCTTTAATTTTTAAACCAGGTCAAGATTTTGTCAGTCATGTAGTAAGTAATGGTGGTAGGCGGATTTTTTGGAGCACAAAAGAAATTGAAAAAAAACGAGAAAGGTTATTTCTTTTAGGGGGTTATTCACTAAGGTGCAAATTCGACTGTCAAATTCACAGAGGATTCCCATAGCAAATCCACTACAATTTCCCCTTTGTAAAGTTGGGACAATTTTCTCATTATAAATACGTGACTGCGACAGTAGCAGCCTATTGCGACTGTTTTTATCTGGCAAATTCGCACCTCTACGCAACAATTCGGACTTTAGTGAATAACACCCTATTAATGTTTCTAAAAAATGGCAGTTGCTTTCTATATTCATGTCAGTGGTAGGCAATACCTAATTCATGTTTTCACCATATTTTGTAAGCCTTTTGAGATAAACATC
>WMED01002759.1:0-23523 GCA_019650415.1 Pipa parva
ACATCCCTTTCTATGTCTCCCTGTCCCTAGTTCATCCTCACAATGTGCCACTAATTGTTTTAGATGAATAATACATCACTTTCTATGTCCCCAAATCTTTTTGTGGGCAAGGTTGTTACCTTTACACAATTGACTAGATTTGCATGAATAAGGCCCATTGTTGTTACTTGACTGTTAATTAAAGATTCACACTTGCATGGCAGCAGTGACTTTCATTGTACTATGTGTTTTTTATTTATTCTAGTGTTTTCCTCATTATGGTAGTATTTATAAATGCAGACCACAATTGCAAATACTATCGCATTAAGCAGTGTAAAATATTAATTTTGTATATGTAATAATACTAATGAAGAAGTGTTTTTAATTAGAGAGCAACCAAAAAGCTAATATTTTAACCCAGTGATGCCACACAACTAATTAGCGTGCTTATTTCAGATACCACAGGCTATATTCTCCAGCTGTGAGTAAGAGGATATTCTTTGTCCTTGTCTAAAGATATAACACAGTTTACAAAACTATCACAGTCGGAAGATTTAAAGGTAAAATTAAAAGCAAACAAATTCTGAAGAGTGTGGAAAAAAATGCTATTAAATTAAATGTTTCATTTAGAAATATTACCTCAGCCTCCCATGTCTATGAGTAAAATGGTACATTTGATTCTCCTACTTATATTTTCCTTGTCTCAATATTGAGAGCATTGTTCAGTGCTATATTTTTACACCAGCTGCATTAATAATGCATTTGCCCCTCTCTGCTTCTCTTTAGAGCACTAATTTGACTCTGAGCTACAAACCCCATGAAATACAGAATGGAGCCCTTTTCAGTTAAATGGTAATCTAGCAACAGTGCCTAATTATCATTCCATAATCTGTTTTCTTTTCCTTCACTGGGTACAAAATAAATCAAATATTATTCCTAGAACTATTAGCTAATAGAATATATAATATGCTATAAAAGAGTACCTGTTTATTTTTTTATTCCGCTATCCATGCTTGATTGCAAAACTAATGATTGCTGGTTTGGACTTCATGAGGCTTCTGGTTAAGAAATTGTTCAGCTGCAGAAAGACCTACCACAGGTGTTTGTGTTAAAACCATCATTTGAAGACTCATTGGTGCTACCGTTATCCCTTTCTGAGGGGTGAATCGCTCAATCAGGGGCACAAAATATGATTTATATAATAACTTTATTGTGGATATTTCAATTGGCATGACAGTTACTCTCGTGCAGTAACCTATTTTATCTTTGATGTTGAATTCCTTATTTTATTGTTTTGGGTTGCCACTCTCTCTCACTGCTTTTTGTAGCCAAATTGGGATTTCTGGGGTACTTCACTAATTTGTATTAACAA
Source organism: Pipa parva (assembly GCA_019650415.1). Lineage (NCBI taxonomy): Eukaryota > Metazoa > Chordata > Amphibia > Anura > Pipidae > Pipa > Pipa parva. Next base: position 1,352 of record WMED01002759.1, read on the forward strand.
AAGGTTCATAGAAAACAATATGACTAGGTGGGCATTTGTTTACTTAACAGATACAAGATAGCTGCAACCAGAAAGTATAAAAACAAACTAAAAATAATACAAATCAGGACTTCAACGATAACATCTTTACCAGTAAAATAAAAGAAAGATGCCTAGTCAATCCTAATGGATTTTTTTATTTGGTGTTAATGGTTCATTAATCCTGATCACCTAAAACTCATATCTCACCAAGAAAAGAAGAGATGATGTGTAATGGGAAACACAATGTCCTCCACTGTAGTTAGTGTGGATGGCACTTCAAACACTGGCCTTTCATGTTGTGGTCTAAATAGCAGTTATGTATTTGGTTTCAGATGTGGGGCTTGAGTTGTGTGCAAAGTAAAGCTTTGTACAAACTGCCTATAGAGCACCTTTGGTGGGGGCCCAAACATATCATGTACCCAAGACAGCTTGAACAGAAGTAAAGGTCATTGAAGTAAGAGATATGGTTTTCCCAGCTTCCCCGCAGAGTGGAAGTAAATGAGACAAGTTGGCAAACCTCTCTACCTATAAGTCACTTCAGTATGAGGCCATCTTTGCATATACAGACAGTACAATGTGGAATATACAGTTATACTGAGAAGTACCTGGGCTGTTTACATGTAAACAAGTTGTGATTATTTTGGGATAATCACGAAGTCAAATACAATTCTTGAAAGTGAATGAGTGTATGTATATCCACTTCTGTAATCAGTTAGTGCACCAGTCTATATGAACTGGTACCTGTACCCATGGGGGGAAATGGAAAGAACTGCAAAGATACACATTTTGCAAGAAAATATGCTTAATGGAGTATATGTAAAAGTGTTACAATTCTTTGCTTTTGTTTGTCTTAAAGCTCTTCCATTGGTGCTTGCTGAACAACGTGTCCAGTTTATTTCTACCAGTTTTCTGTCTTTTGCCATTTATTCCAGCCTATAAGAGAATGTACATTCCATACCGGGAAGAAAGCCGACCTGGGGAAAAGTGCCTTGAATGTGGACATGTTCCACTAGTCCCACATGGGATAGTGGGAGCTGTAGTTGAGGATTATCACTAATGTTTCATAGGTGTAAAGAATATTTTTCAATGTATCCTTTTTAATCATCTTCTGTGCCTAATTTAGGAATTTACTGCAGTGTGAATCAGTAATAAAATACCTTGAATCAAGCAAAGCAAGACTCATTTTTATACAAGATAAAGAACAACAAACCTTCACTTGCTGCAGACAATATTTTATATGAAATGACTACTTACCATGATTTGTTGTAAAAAAAAAAAAAAAAATCAGTATTTGCTAAATCATTTAATCAAGTTCATAGCAATAAAAGTGTTATTAATGTAGGTGATGTGTAATAATAAAAATAATAAATTGCACTTTGTCTTCATTTCGATGGATCCAATCACACTATAGGCAGCACATTGCAGTACTATACAGATTTATTGTAAATAAAATTTGTGAGGATATATGAAATACTGTGGATAGTTCTATAGATAGGAGAGGGCTGCTAGTCTAGGCTAGTCTAGAAGCCCAAGGAACACCAAACAGTCATTCCTAAAAAATTGCACGAACTGACAAGTTCAAATTAGGTTAAGCGCCCTATATTAGATGAACCAAATATTGAAATGTTAATATTAAAATATCAGATTTCAATGAATTAAAATACAATGATCATACCATAAGCAGAATACACAAATTAGGATAATGGTCCAGAAATTAGTCCAAAGTCAGTTTTTGCAAAAGGAAAAGTCAATCTTTAACTGCTGGTGAATATTTTAAAGCTCCTCCTGCATGCAATCCTTATAAGCAAATCTGCCCGATTGCTTCAGTTTGTAGAAAAAGGATGTAATTCGTAGTCACACTCAAACAGTCACTGATACTGACTGTTTGAGTGTTTATTTATCCAGCAGATTAAACATGCAAACAAAACATCAAACAATTAAGGGCCTTATTAACTAACGATTGAATAGTTGCAGAAATCTCTGAATTCACATCTATTTGCCACTTCACCATGTGAGTTTCAAATTCTTCAGTGCGGTGAATACAGGACCAATTTGGGCGGCTACAATAGGCGCGATCTTAAGGAGCACTTTGCATCATTTTGCATGTGAACGCACAGGTATTGACTAAGTGGTGGAGTGTGTCAAAGGAACAAATTATGACTAGGTATACTGCTCCAAATTCACCCATTTGACTTCTCCACATCAGAGTGGTGAATTAGGGGCTGATGGAAGGGCTCTGCATTCTACTATCAGACTGACTACCAATCTATTCACCACTTAGTCAATAATGAGAAGTGAATTCATGACTATTTTGGAAATGCGACTTAAATTGTAGCAAGGTGAATTCAACAAGTGAATTTAGTCAGTTGTTCATGTTTCTTTTAGTGATCCTATCTGAAAGTGCTATGACTAGTATATTACTGTTACAACAATTTCTTTTTGTATGACATTGCTGGAGCATTGAGATGTTTCTTTTTATTCTCCCATGATCATAGCCTATCACCACCTAGGATAAGCCTACTGGTTAATGAACCAACGTTTGTAGTAATTTTACTAGGATTTGAAGGTCTTCAAAGTCTGTTGTGAGTCTGTAAAAGATAACATATTTAATACAGGAACCTTTCATATGCTCCTGACCTCTTACTTCATGTGCCCAAGTTTAGAATTTTTTGTCTTTCAAGTTCCTGAGTGTGATTATACTTCTGACTTATTTATTAACTCCTAACCTCAGTTGGTTGTACTGCGATTCTTTTCTGGTTGCCCTAAGTTTTATATTGTGATAGGGAAACTGCTGAACTCTTGGAGGCTTCCCTGACCTTAGCCTTAATCTAAACACCTTCTTTGTCTGCAATCTTCCCTAACCAATTCCTTGCCATCTATTTTTTTAATCAACCCTGATAAACTGCAACTCTCTTTTTTCAACTATGAAAGATCTGTAATGGCCTATATTATTCAGTTTAAGCCTTGGCCCAGGTACCTCTACAATGAGAAAGCAGAAACACCTTGGTTGCACATTCCACATCTTCCATTGATTTTACCAAATATCTGCTAATACAGCAAGCTTTTTATCTGACTGCATTTTATGCAATGATGTTTCATATTCTGGCAGGTGGAGACTAGATGGAACAAAGTAGCCCCGGCTACCAACTAGTAGAACTTATTATCAGACCACTTGAAAGAAAACTAGTGGTCCAGGAATTGACTATCCAACTGCAAGAATCAACTCTATAATGTTTTCTGAATTGTATTCTCCTTCTGCACTTAATAAGCCTACTCCCAACAGGGACTGAATTAAAATTCGAAACAATACAAAGCTATGATAAGCAAGTTTGAATTTTGGATCTTTATTTGGCTATTTATTTATTTATTTAGAATCCTTTTCAAAGACCAGTAATGCCAGAAAAGTAAAATGGTTCACTTGTATTGACATGTCCATTTGTGGTATCCAGTGGTATTACACATCCTGTTTGCATATCTTTTTTCTTTCTTATCAAGTTGCTGTTTGTAGACATCTATAATATGTGAACATACTGTATATTATGGGGGTAATTCAGCAAGGTGCGAACTCACCTTTCGATGCTTCAATTCACCTCGCAAAAATGGTTATGCGCTGGCTTCTCTCCTACATGCCCACATCAGCGAACGCTTTAAAGATATTCCAGTCTCACGAGGCGACTGGAATACTTTTAAAGTGTGCGCTGATTTGCATGTGTAGGAGAGAAGTCAGCGCATAACCATTTTTTGCGAGGTGAATTGAAGCATCACAAGGTGAATTGCTGAATTACCCCATGTTGTTTTCAATGAAATTTGAGATAATATACATTCATGAGTTGGGCCCTACTTCAAACCAAATGGAAGTAAAATGTAGTTTACAATAAAACATTTTCTAGGAATAACTGTGAAAGTGAATAAGGAAATTTCTGACACTGATTATTTCTTTGGAAGGAGCTTGTAATTTAGCAGTTTATATTATCACTATCTCTTATAGATAGTATTATAGTTTATCTACAACATGCCAGGAAGCACGGGAGTTATTAACTTTTAGGCAGCTATGAGATGTGATGATGTTATCCAGTTCTTGAAACATTTTGGATTGCTGTAGATAGTTGGTTTATATGTTACTGTATTCACTGTATTACTAAATCTATCCATTATCGGACGTTCACATAGTTTGATTAATTTTTAAAAAGTACCTGTGCACGTGTACGCAAAGTAATACGAAGCACTGTGTAAGATTACGACTATCGTAGATGCCCAAATTAGATGCGTATTCACCACACTGCAGAGTTTGCGGTAATCTAGGGAAGTGGTGTTCACATGTGAATTCAGAGATATATGCAGCTATTTGGCCTTTAGTCAATAAGGCCATAGGCTCTTCTACAGCCTAACAAATGCGGCTGCATAACTTGAAAATGTAAAACTTTAAACCACTGCAAAACTTCTAGTTACATTGTTTAGCACCCAGCAGCCCATCATTTGTATTGATCAGATATCCACTTGTGATTGGCTAACTGCTTGGGCCTCCCTACTACACCCTACTACAGTACTCCCTTGTATCTCCTGTGTTGGTGACCTGTAATCATTCATTTTCATCCATCTCAATTACAAAGTACACAGTATGCTAAAATTTATACCTAATCTATATTTAATATTCAGGTTGTTTATCGACAAAATACATTTTCTCTTGTTGCTGCATTTTTTTTACACTAGAAAAATGCACGAAAACTCTAGTTTACAGCAACCTTAATTGTTAATACAGGTGAAAGGAACCAGTGGCGCATACATTCTCATCGACACTTTTGTCTGTTACCAGTTTCCTTTTAAATAAAGAGGTCATGGTAGCATACAGAAAAGGAAAACTAGTAGGCTTCACGATATAACTGTCATGGAGTTCGCCAATAACAATACATTACCATTAATTCCAAATTAATTCATAATTTTCCTCAATTTGTAAAAAAAATAAAATTTCATAAAATAATATGACGAGTTATATATTTTAATTTACAATGATTGCTTGCAATAAAATTCATGGATTTTGTAACATTCTACAAAAAATATAAGAAGTAAACTGTTTCACATTGACAGACTATACTATGGAGGTATTGCGCCTGTAGTATAGATTTGCTTCTTGGGAGATATATATATATATATATAAATATATATTTCTGTACTCATTCTAAGGAGTGTCTGTTCACAGGTAAGATCTTAAAGGCAGCCCAGGGTGTTTAAAACACTTAAAATTTAATCAATACTTGGAATCAATGATGTTTAAACAATAAATGGTGATTATCCACGCATGTTACTGTATTTGGTTGCAGCATATAGTTTGTCTGTTTCCTTTTCTCATTTACTGGGTAGAGTGGGGAAATATATATGTGCAATGGGAGTCTTCGCTGCAGGTAATGTGTGAAAAAATTCAAGGCAAAATAAATGAAGATAATCTCCCAAATTCAGACATGCTGTTTCATCACATGATGAAATCTCCCATTTTGTAATGGTGAATTGATCTGCTGGAACAAAGAAATCAATATTCCACTTGCGGGTTGACCTTCTGGGACCAAATTAAATTAATGTCAGTGGAATGTTATAAATAACCTATCTATTCTCTCTTGAATCACCCAAGCACAAATTGGATAACTCCATGATGAAAAGTAATCATTGGGTTTTTTCAGTGATTATAGAGTCAAGGATGATGTTCCTTCCTGAGTATAGTAATATTTACCAGTAGGGATGGTTTAGTCAGTATAATCTTTAGCAGTGTCATTGAAGAGAAATACAAATTATAGGGAAAATTATGCACATTTGTCTGATTTCCAAACTCATTCTTACTACTATGCTTTTCTCCTTATACATTCAGTGAATTATGTCCCTTAGCTCTACCATTGACAGCCAAGTCATTCCCACCTAGTATCTGTAAGGGAGTTTTAAATAGAGCCTGGCCCAGGGGCTTATTTATGAAAGTCTGAACACTTGTTGCGTAAAGGTCCAAACTTACATTAATTCACCACTTCCCCATATTTGGGTATTCAGCTGATGAATAAGCCCCTTAAGTTTTACATTTCACACTATGGACCTCATAGATTAAATGATGAATTTACCTTGCTACAATTTAAGTCACATATACAAAGTAGTCACAGATTCACTTCTCATTATTGACTAAATGGCGACTAGTCTTGATGAACAAGCAGTTTGATGATCGCTGTTGGATGTGTTGTGTGGCACAGTCAGTCAGATAGAATTAGAATACAGAGCCCTACCATTGGAGACCTAATTCAACACTCTGAAGTAGGTGAAACAGGTGAATTTAGAGCAGTTCATCTAGTTGCATTTGCTACTTCGACACACTCCTCTGGTTAGTCAATTTCTTGTTGGGCCTTGGTTCTTCAGTCCAACACAGGTCATGTAGACAGCCCTGTCTTTATGATATACTGGTGAGTTCATCTATTTGACTGATAAAGTAATTATCCTAATTGTTTCCAAATGGGAGAGCTTACAAATATGACCTGAGGACTGGAGAAAACTGGACAATGCAATTTTACTACATCCTAATGGCTACACACTGATTTAACCAACAAGATTTATTTTCATAAATGGGAAACAAATTGAGGTGAAAAAAAAAAAATACTGGCTGCCTTTCAATAATTCAAATGATCCAGGGGATTATTCACTAAGGTGCGAATTCTACTGTCTAATTCGCAAAGAGCGGATTCCCATAGAAAATCCGCTACAATTTCCCCACTGTAAAGTCGCAACAATTTATTAAAGTTAATATTGCGTCAATTTTCCCACAATAAAGTCTCAACAATATTCTCATTATAAAGACGCGACTGCAACAATAGCAGCCTATTGTGACTGTCTTTATCTGGCGAATTCACACCTATATGCAACAGTTTGTACTTTAGTGAATAACTCCCCCCCCCCAGTTGTAAAAACCTGAACACAGTTATGTCCCAAGAATGATATTAACAACAGAACACTACCAGGTGTAACAAAGTCAGGTCTTCAATTCTTATTTAAGATGGTCGTTTTTAAGATCACTTTCATTTTGTTTGTTTGCCTAATGTTAAAAAAAACACAAAAAAAAAACTTAATTCTCTTGGGGTAGGTTTCGTTAATGAAATAAGAAAATTTTTACCAGCGGAATTCTCAATTTATTCTTTTGAACTGAGATGTTTATGCTTATCAAAATGTGTATTTATATTCTTTGCCTGCAGGCTGAATGTGAATTCATGTTAGAAGTATTGATTTAATTTCCACGTGTTGTGAAAACGATGACTTTTAGCTTCTCCGCAGGTGGTTCAAATCTGAGACAATTGAGAGGATTCAACAAATATCTCCAGAGACTCTTTATGAACATAAAGACCATGTTCACTCGAATATGTGCATAATTCATTCTTACACTTTTTGGATGCCCAGGCACTTTTTATAGTATATGTTTCACATGCTTTGCTGACAGATATCATTTGTTGTACTTCCTTTATTCAAAATCCACATAGTGAATAATGCATGGAATTTCCTTGTTAAACCCGTAGTCATGAGAGAAATGGAGCATTATAAACAACATTCAAATCAATACCTTCAAATCTAAATTAAAATCTAACCTCTTGGAGCACTCTCACTGGTTTTCATGTCTATAGTTTATATTTATGCAACTATTTAATCAAAATTTATATTTTTTTATTTATTTTCTTATATAATTGGTGCCAATCACCAAATTAACTATCACTTTATGCTACTGCACTTGTTGCCCCCCTATCTGTTTATGTAGGTCTTCCTCCTATTTAGATTGTAAGCTCTATGGGGCAGGGACCTCCATTCTCTTGTTTCAGTCATGGCCTGGCAGGGTGAAATTTATTAAACTCGGAAAAGCTGTTTGCGCTTTTCCGAGTTTAATAACTCAGGAGAATGCTTTGAAGTTTCTCGCAGTAAGTATCGCCAGTTTTGTCTCGTGCGATACTTGCCGTGACAAACTTTTTTATTAAATATATCCATGGAAAGGTAGCTATACTGTATGACTACTCTTTCCATGGATATATTTAATTAAAAAAAGTTTCTCACAGCAAGTATCGCACGAGGCAAATCTCAATACTTACCAGGAGAAACTTCAAAGCATTCTCCTGAGTTATTAAACTCGGAAAAGCGCAAACGGCTTTTCCGAGTTTAATAAATTTCGCCCAATATTAGAGTGATATATTTTCTTAATTACTTGGCCATATAATATAATCTACAAAGCAAGATAACAATCTTAAAGTTAAACTAGTACGGCCATATAATATAATCTAAAGTATTATTGTGACACCCTTTATATTTGTTAATTCAGGAAGAATATGTTTTAGGCAGTTAATGACTAATGTCTGTGGAGAGAAATAAAAACATATGATTACTTAATCATTGTTTATTAACAGAAAGCAATAAAAAAAAAAGGTTTACCCATTTAATGAGCAAATCGAGGGGTGCCAGCTCAAATCCTGTCAAGAGTTAAAAATAAGGCCGGCTGTAACAAGTGGAAAAACGGGTGCTCTGGAGACACTAGGAGCCCAAATCCCAGAAATGTGTAGCAAAGATGGAAAGTCTCCGGCACACCAGGCTGATAAAAGCAATTCCTTTATTGAAAAACGATTAAGAATCCATGTTATAAAAACAAAAACGAAGTGTAGGTGGCACCTACGCGTTTCGCGCTGCAGCACACAGCTTCCTAACCGGACACCGCAGCGGCCTCTTACCTCAGACATGCATACACTACCAAACCTCTCATGTAAGTACATTTACTTTTTATTAACACATGGCTTCACTCTTAAAAAATTCATGACACCATACAGGTTTCACCACTTCCGGGTTTCTTGTATAAATACACCACTGTTTAACTTGATCCTTACACCATGACTAAGCGCTGCGGCGCGAAATGCGTAGCTGCCCCCTACACTTCGTTTTTGTTTTTATAACATGGATTCTTAATCGTTTTTCAATAAAGGAATTGCTTTTATCAGCCTGATGTGCAGGAGACTTTCCATCTTTGTTACCCATTTAATGGTTCACTACACATTCATGGATGCTTTTCTTGAGTGTAGGAATATATTATGGGTGCTAAATTAATGGAGGTGGGTTCTTGCTCCAGGGAATTATTCTGATTGCCATATTTAGAGTTGGGAAATATATGTCTACTGGTGTGTAGCATTTATGTGCTATTTCTTCTAAGGACTCTGTCCCTCTATACCAGTGCCCACAGAGTTCCATGGTGCCCAGTCCCTGCCTAAGGTATTATTTTGCAGTTGGATTTACCATTTATAAAGCTACATTATGTTTAACTATGTCTCGGCTTACATGATCACACTAATGTCCAATTTCTCTTTTCTAACTTTTTTCCTACTCCTTTTGGACTGCAAATCCCAGCACACATGTACCTTTGTCTGTTTATGCCTTTAAGTCTTTATTGTTCATTAACACTACATTCAATGCTAAAGAATAGGCTTATAACTTATAAATAAAATGTATCATTTTCATAGAGTATAGTATGGTTATTTATGTAGGCTTCTCTAACACCTAAAGGAGTTGTAAAATTGAAAATGTCAATTCTGGCGCAAAGCCGTTTCTCACCAAAACTGATGCAAAGTAGTCAGGCTGATACTATTGTAGCCGCCCAAACTGATCATGTTTTAGGCACATTGCAGAATTTGCTCAATAAGCAAACAGGGGGAAGTGGAGAATAGACGCAAATTGAAAGCTCTAGGTGACTATTCAGAGTTTAGTCAATGAGTCTCTCTGTGTTACATCTTTAATTACTGTGACCTTGGTTTATGTGCAAGGGTTTGAATTGGTTTCTATTGTATTCATTAAATGTGAGTTAAATTATTTAGCAAGGACTAGATATAAACCAAACCAGCTCATGGTACCTCTGAAAGAATGTCACCTGAAGTAAGTGTTTAGCATCTCAAAGGTTTTCTAATTTTCATCTCTACAGTTCTTGGCAAGGAAATTGTGGTCCTGGAGTATAGACTTTATGCTTCTTATTAAAATCAGAATGAACAAAAAGATGCTTTTGAAAATGAAAAGAAAACATACTGTAAGAAACTGAGTTTACACTATAAAGAGGGACCATTATAGTCTCTTTTATGTTATCTGTTATCACTGTTAAAAAGACATATAGTGGGAATTAGTTAACAAGAAATAAACATTACCTTTACAAAAGAAGGAACACATGAGCTAAATTCTTCTTTATTTATTAAACTTTCTTTATTAAACTAGTCCAGAGGAAGCCAATATACACATTTCTGCAAGTACCGGTAATACGGTGTGCTGCGACATTGAGGATAATTCTTAAGAAACTATGGGTTATTTCATGTTAAATGTCAGTAAACATAGAATTGTACACTTTTCTTAGCAATCCTGTTGAATCTTTTGTTGCCTTCCTGACTGCTTCAGTGTTTCAGATTTGCTACTTTGCTCTTAAAGGTACAGCACATTCTTCAAGATCCTGTGTGTTTTAGTTCAGCAGTTCCAGTCAGCCAGCTGCCACCAGTGGGGGGGTTAACCCAAAGGCCATGACTTGGGAGGTGCCCGCAGCAAAGCCCAGTACCTTCTTGTGAAGGTTTAAAGGTGAAGACCTAGCCCTCCTTAGACTCCACACCTCGGAGTTATCCCGTGCCAAACCTACTGTAGTAAGGAGAATCCACTTCCTTTTGTTTTGCACTTTTACCTCACTTGTTATGTTGTTCCTGTTTCAGTACACTTTAATGCCTCTAGAGGTGTAACAGTCACTGGGTGCTCCAGTTCCTTCAGTGGCATCCAGTCCCGTGGTTCCCCGTGTGTGTTTCACTGCAACTCAAGTTATAGTTTCAGCATTTCACTGTTTTACACTTTTAAAGGTCACGTTTCAAGCACCCCCGCACATGACAGTTGGAACCCATTGGCTTCATCATCTCTTTTTATTCTGTTTATGCTTACGTCATTTTTTAGACAAACTGTCTTTAATAAATAAATTGGGCCACATTCTATAGGTTATGTCATTCATTTGACTATTGATGCTTCCATGGGGATGTCGTCCAACAGAGGCTTTAGCTAACTCACTGAAATTCAATATATTTTCTGGGTTCGCACAGGTACTATGGGCAGTCAAAATTTAGTAAATAAATGTCACCTGCAAATTTCCTTGACAGGTTACAAGTAACTCTACCTGATGTTAATAATATCACACACATTGGAGGTGAAGGATATATTGCTTTGTTTCATGCTCTCCAGTGTTGGACTGGAAAACTGGGTCCCCCAGTAAAAATGCGCCCCACTAATCAAAGGATTTACTTTTTTTTCTTAATTCACTATGATTTTCCTTTATCCTTCCTCTTTTTTTCACCCACCCTCTACCTACTTTACTCTACCCTCAGGTATATGACATGATGGTGCAGTCACATAATCTATGAGGGACTATTAAATCCTGATTCCACTGGGAGTTTCCTCTGTGTCCTTGTGGATCAGTCTACCCTTGGAGCTCTTTTAGGAGTAACAGAGATCGTCACAATAATTCAACATCACATGTCGGGATCTACCAACAATAAGTAATCTATAAGGAAAATACCTAAATTTGTCCCAGAACCCCAAATACCATATTATTTAACATATCGTTTACTCCAAATATGGTCAGGACCCACAGTTTGTGTTGTTATAGCTATCTCTAGTGATTAAGTTACAATATTATACAGTTTATACAAGGGGATATCATTAAAACCAATATCCCTTTTTTAAACTGAACCATCGTAAGTCCCTCAAATATATTCTTCTTACAAAATAGATTTCAGAACATGTGTAATGGTATAAATTGCAAGTCTAGTAGCTGCATATGTCAGTTAGTTATAAGGTTAAAAATAAATATGTCTATCATTGTGGAACTGATTAACTATGAAACATAAATAATAATGATTAATGAATAATGAGGCTCTTGCCTCATGGGTTTTTTACCTTCCTCTGGATCAACATTGCAGGAAAATAGGCAGAACTGGATGGACTTCTGTCTTTTTTTAGCCTTATAAACTTTGTTACTATGATTTTATATATATATATATATATATATATATATATATATATACTGTATATACTGTATATACAAAATTGAAAAAGAAAATTCCATTTTCTCAGCATTTTGGCAAATTAAATCTCTTTTTGAATTTGTAAGAGGCTTTGTGATATACACTTCACAACTGTCCCATAATATACAGTTTAGGGTTAACACCCTGGACCCCAGGATTCTAAGTAGGGTACTATGATGATATAGACTTGCTAGCATTATATGTTGGAAGACAGCTACAAGAGGAAAGACAGGCTGCAGTGAATCTTGCAGGAGCAGGCCCAAGTCATTAATGTCCCCATTGGGAATTTTTGCTTTGTCTGGATACTTCCAAGAATATTTTGGTTTTTTTCTTGGAAAGCTGAATTACGCCACTTATGTTTTGTTTCTGTTAAAATGAATAACATCAAACAGATTTGTGGCACTCTTCTGCCACAACCTCTGCAACTCCTCAGCAGCCCCACAACATCTGAGCCTGGTGACCCCCACCCGGATCCCCATAAAATTTGTTTGGGGGGGAACTGCTGGGGCTAGGGCTGTTGGGGTAAGGGGGACCCCGATGCTGATCTAGCACCAGCACTCGGGCGCGTAGTTACTCTGCTGACAGCAAAGCAGAGCCTGTTCTAGAGAGAATGAGGCAGTGGGCAAAACTAAAATTGGGGTCCTATGTGCTCAATAGGGCCCCTCAGACAGGGTCATCAGGTTCATTGGACAGTAACCAGAAGTCTAGCAATGACTGGCTGAATCCTTCTAGTTAACTGAGCTAGTGAGACCCCCCACAGCAGTACCCACTGTACCCCCCTGTTGGCAGCCCTGCCTTCAGATAAAGGGGGTCCTGGGCAATTACCCAGTTTAAACTAACTCAAACAAACCCTGTCACAAACACCACTCTATGCCAGGACAGGAAATTAGATAAAAATTGATCCCCTTTTTTTCCCCAATACCCCTATTGCAGGATAATAACCCATCAGTTTTACAATATCACAGCAAAAGATCTGATAATACAACAACGTGGCAGCTTCCACACATTACATTTAGTTAGCCCGGCAGTATACAATGTTATCATTTTCTATGTAACTTGTTGAAAAGTAACGTGTTATGGGTAGGAAATGAGTAGGGTGGAAAGTAGGGAGATTGTAAGCCAATAGTAAATCCTGATATACGGAGTATGCATGTATTTATTTATATATCATTGATATATTACGCAGCGCTTTACAGAGATTCATCATTCACTTCAGTCCCTGCCCCATGGAGCTTACAATCTAGTTTCCCTATTCCATTACACACATAGACAGATACAGATGTACGTTGTTTTGATTGTGGGAGGAAACCGGAGTGCCTGAAGGAAACCCACGCAGGTGCAGGGGAACATACAAACTCCATGCAGATAAAGTCCAGGGTGGAATTGAACCCAGAACCCAGTGCTGTAAAGCAACAATACTAACCACTGAGGAGTATACAAAATCAGTGGACTCATGTAAACGTATTGTATGGAAATGAATTAGTGTTTTCAGGGAATTTATTGTCAAATATTAAAATGCATAATGAAGTATTGAATGGAAAAGTGTACACTATCACAAAGATAACACATGTTATTAGAAACGTACTCCTTTTTTTGTTTTACCATAGCCGTACAATACTGGAAAGTATGTACTGGGAGCAGATTTCATTATTTTTCTGCTTCTAATCCTGGTTAAGGCAGCTGCAACCTATTTTCCAGGATAAAATGCATGCATAATATCTTTGTAAGCAGAAAGCAAGCTCTGAACTTCAGCTTATATCGACATTCTGAAAGTTTCATGGGTTTTTTTCTTTTTCTCTCTTCATCTATTTTTGACGTTCCATTTTATTTTAGCCCCCTGGGTGCCAATGAAATTTTCATTTCTGGAGGGTTCTTGGCTACAAATCAAGCTCATTTCCATATTGTGAAGGTAAGGTTTATTCGATATTTAGAATTTAAAAAAAAGGTAACATTTCAGCCTCCATTTTTGTAGCTGATTGCAGCATCCCTAGATATTGGAAAATACTGTTAGTTTCTCCATATTACACTTGTTCAGAGCTATCCTTAATCTGTCATGGTCAGGGCTGGATTTTCCTATAGGTACAAGAGGCAGGTGCCCATAGGCAGCTCAGACAGAAGGGCTCTGTCAAATGTTGATTCTGACACTTGTCATGTCATTTTGCAGAAATTAAGTCACACAACACTTCAATTCACTGTATAATCTATATCTGTGTAGTGGATGTGGCCTAATGCACCAAACATTCTCTGCCTATAAACTCCTGAGCTATAAACCCAACACTGGCCAGGGTGGAACAACTTTGCCTTAACGGAGTTAACCTAGACCAGTGGTCGGCAAAGTGCAGCTCACGAGCCACTTGCAGCTCTTTAGCCGCCTTGTTGTGGCTCGGAGCGCACTGCTGAAGCCATGCCCAAGCCCGCCCATGACCACCAATGGCTCTTCTGATTTGCCATCGGTGGTCATGTGGTCGGGAGAGGGCATGCCTCCTTTCTCCAGGGGCTCACAAGATAGTTGTCGCCACTGGAGGAGGGAGTGAAATGGCTCCCTCCTCAAACAACTTTGCCAACCCCTGACCTAGGCAGACTACAGGAAGTTTCAAACATCACAATTATACAAGAATTCTTCAATTCTTCAAAGCTTCATTAGTTGAGCTGAGGATCAAGGAAACTCTCAAATGTATATAGGGGAATTCATCAATGACAAGGAGACTCTCAAATGTATACAGGGGAATTCATCAATGACAAGGAGACTCTCAAATGTATACAGGGGAATTAATCAATGAGCCACCGGTAACCATTGACTGTATATAGGTCTAGTAATCCATAGCAACCCATCAGCACTCAGCATTCTCTGGTGTTAGGGAGCAAGAATAATAAAAGACAACTTATGATTGGTTGTTATAGTTTAGTAGACCTCTGTAAAGTTTGCCCCTGTTGATGAATTCCCTCAATAATGTCTTAAACTGCCACTGACAGAGAAGCAGCCTACACCACTGCTCATAGCACTACTAGCCCTTTCATTCATCCATCAAATAACTTAAAGGAGAAGTATGACGGTGAGATTTCAGTGAGTACTTTTGGTGAAATCATCACTGCGCATGCCTGGAGTAAGCGTGATAACATTGATGCTGCTCTGGATCGCTAATGCTGGTCAGGAGGGGGAGAAAGAGTGCAGCTTCATAGATGTGCAAAACTGCCTTGGAACTCTGGAATCACTCCTCCGTTCCCTAAGGAAGTTAGCATTTCCCACCTAGTGCCAGGTACATTTTATATTGTATTAATTTCATTTCTGGCTTTATTTCTCCTTTAAAGGGGAATTATAATCAAATTACATCTTTACATATGCAGTACTATACTTAGTGAGAAGCATTTCTCCCCAGTAGATGTTTCACGTGATGCAGAATGAAAGATTAGGCAGCACTGATAAGCTCCCGCACCAGGAAATGTGTGTGTGACGTGTACTGGCCCATTTTCCATGAAAAGGTACCCTCCCCCAGACATTTTTACCCTACTTACTACATGTACACAAGTCAGCTTTCCCTGTGTAATCTCCTGCATTCCAAGCTTAATTTATATGGCCAAAAGGTAGTACTACTGCATATGTAAAAATGTAATTTAACTATAGTTCCCCTTTGAAAGAAGGAGGAACATCTTACCTGGACTTATGCAATCACTTTGTGGAGGAGAGACCTGGCTCACTATTGAGGGCTCTGATTTTGTGGTCTACACTTCCGTTTGATAAAGGGCTCTTGCCAGAAACATGTCACTGCTGCTCTTAAGGTATGACAGTAAAGTTACAGTGGTTTAATCACCATTCACAATGCTGCTTGTTTCTTATTTATTACACATTACAAGTACACATTTGCAAGTGGAGCTGCAGTTCCTTGCTGAGAATCTCTTCACAGGGTTTTGGGAGTTAAAACCTACAGTTAGAATTACTCATTTATTTTTCCTTTTCTATGCTGTATTGAACAAGATAATCAAACGCTTTATCTACAAAAAAAAGTTTTATTTACAGAAGTTACCACTTCTGAATATATGTGTGCCATGCAAAGAAATGATTATACAACACTCACTATTCAGAGAGCAAGTTCTTATGTGTAATCCCTTTCCCTTATATAAAGTCTGTACCTAACCCTGAGCATGTGCAGATGAAAGCTGTTTGACTTCCTCTGTGGTCAGCTGTGGAGAGAGGAAGTCTGTCAAAGGGGGGCGTGACTATATACTGCAGGGAAGTGCTTGAGAGGGAGAGAGCAGTTACAGGGGGATAATGAGCCATGTTGAATTAAGAGGTGAGTCAGGAGTTTCTTAATTATTATTTTGCTTGACAATAGGTAAATGGGGCTTTCTTTATGTAAAGGGTTTTCGTACCCTTTAATGTAGAAAAAGGTAGTGTTGCTGGCATTGTCTCCTTTAAACAGATCCATGTGAAGATGACATTGCTTCAACACTTATTAATTTCATATTCACTACAAAATGTCACCACTGCTATTAGCCTGAGTAAATTACTGCACAACAATTTTCCCCATCACAGCGACAATACATCAAATAGTGAACATGGATACCTGAATGCTAAACTATTGGCAAATTGACACAAATTGTCACAATTTAATTGTTCATGGAGGACTATGCCAACCGGGGGAGAGTGTGTGAAAGTCTATTTGCTTCACGAATGATGCACTTATTTCACAGACTGCTATGTTTCATTTATTTTAGAGTGTAATGCTCTGCGTATACACATGCTGCTGTATGAATAACTATACATACAAAATAGGATTTTCCAAAAATGTATAAAAAGTGAGATATTTCCATTCAAACATATACAATGCTTTCTGGAAGTTGATTCAGAGAAGGGATAATGGAATAGATTTTTCACAGTATTGATTAACAAGCAGACAGATGTTTCTTTCCGCAATACAATGAAATTGTAAGCAGATTGCAATCTGCTGTTATTACAGTCCAACCTCACGAACATCCCTTGCAATCTACATTGAAACCAGCCAAGGCTTAAAGTAAGAAATGGTACAAATCACCATGTAGACACGTTACCATTAATACCGGGTTCAAAATAATTCTATTCAAAGTGTTATATGTATGAATGTATAATTTTATTTATAAAGCGCCACAAATTTACTCAGCGCTGAGCAATTCAGCAATACAAGTACAACACAGACGTGGGAAAAGTGCATTAAACAATACAAGTAACATATCACAAGGATACTTCACTTTAAGTGCCAGGTTGCGGTTAGTATGATAGTATGTATGATAGTATGATTAAGCGCTCCTGCGCGAAACGCGTTAGAGGGTGCTTTATTTTTTTTATTTTACCTATTTCTGATGCTTGGATTTTAAATCAATGGAATAAATTTTGGATGTTTTTATCTACATGGCGTGCCGGAGCTTTTCTATTTAATTGCCAGGTTACGGTTGTCAGAAGAGTTTGTATGTACTGTATGTATAATTTTATTTATAAAGCGCCACAAATTTACGCAGCACTGTACAATTCAGATGCAGTGCTGTACAATTCAGTTTGGAGGTCCCTGCCCTGTAGAGCTTACAATCTAAGGGGGTAATTCAGGAAAGAGCGAAGTTCCCCTGCGATGCTTCTCATCAGTTCGGCAAGACGGGCACCCTGGTCTCCTGCAAGCGGAGATCAGTGAATGCTTTAAAGGTACTTCAACTCACCTCGCGACCACTCGAGTCACCTCGCCGAAGTACCTTTAAAGCGTTCACTGATCTCCGCTTGCAGGAGACCAGGGAGCGCGTACCCATCTCGCCGAACTGATGAGAAGCATCGCAGGGAAACTCTGTTTCCTGAATTACCCCCTAGGATGTATTATGCACTTATATACAGTTAGTGGCACATTGTGAGGATGAACTAGGGAAAGGGAGACATAGAAAGGGATGTAATATTCACTTATATACAGTTAGTGGCACATTGTGAGGATGAACTAGGGACAGGGAGACATAGAAAGGGATGTAATATTCACTTATATACAGTTAGTGGCACATTGTGAGAATGAACTAGGAACAGGGAGACAGGGATGTAATATTCACTTATATACAATTAGTGGGATATGGCGAGGATGACATCACTGCGTTTCACTGGAAGAATTCACATCACTCTGCATCAATATCCTTGAAATTAAATTCCAAATTTGAATTATTTTGAGATTGTGTTTCTTACTTGTGGTAAACAACCCTCTTAAAAGATGTAATGTTTACAAGGACTACATAGGTATAATAGAATTTTTCTTTGTCCAATGTTACTGACCCTTTAAGCTTAGCGTGCAATTACCCAAGACCCACAAGTTGAGGATGCAATGGCCTATAGCACACTGTGGGTACATCTCAGTCTGTGATTGGTTGCAGGTGGAAGTTAAATCTGAAACATTTAAAAGAGGTCATGTTGCAGATAATTATAGCATATTATGCAACTTTAGTAAATATGTTACAGTACAGTGTTTACCAACATTCATCACAAACCACTAATTTGCCACTACCAAAGCTAAACCGGTGTAGGAGGGAGTGGATTTTCTAAGAAGAGGAAAGCTTTATCTGAAAGTATAGTGATGATGATATAGATATGGGGTTACTTGGCAAAACTGGAAAACTTCATAATAAGTCTAATACTTGCAATCCTTATTCCTCTACAAAAAAAATCAATTTTTACATTATTCAGAAATATTGGCACTGTTTATTCACGTGTCAGCAAGAGATATTTTGATAGAAAATTATCAAAGTTTCCATAAATATTTGATGTCAGGTTTGGCAAGTCTTCAGTGCATTGGTGATAAATTAGGCCCCGCGCTGAGCGAAATGTAAAACGCACAGTTCTTTATGGAAATACAGATGAAAGAAATATTTACAGTTCACGGTTGCTCATCACCGTAGGGATAAACTGCACTTGTGAAAGAAGATTCCAAATTTGCTTGTGTCAGCAAAGAACATGAGCTTTGCTTTGTATTTACCAGCAAGGCGTTTAACATAGAAAAAAAGGGGTTTAATCCCCATTCAGGGGGTTATTCACTAAAGTCCGAATTGTTGCGTATAGGTGCGAATTCGCCAGATAAAGACAGTCGCAATAGACTGCTACTGTCGCAGTCGCGTCTTTATAATGAGAATATTGTAGCAGTCGTGACTTTATTACGGGAAAATTGTTGCAATCTTAGCATTTAAAAATCGTCGTGACTTTACAATGGGGAAATTGTAGCGGATTTACTATGGGAATCCGCTGTTTGCGAATTCGACAGTCGAATTCGCACCTTAGTGAATAACCCTTAGTTTCTTCTAGTTAAAGGAAAATGTATCCTTGAAATATTCATTCACACGATCGATGTCTTTCCTTTTTACTAACTATTCTTGTAAAATCTTTATTTTCTTTGATCATTTTCCTTTTCTTTTATTTCATTTTATCTGGAAACAAATAATGGAATTTCAGTAGCAATCTGAGAAGCAGTCGTTTGGATATTTCATGGGTAAGATTGGTAATCGCTCTGATTTAATTCTAAGACTGCCATGTATAAATAACAATATTGGTTCAGTGAAAAGTTCTTTCTGTAATAATTTCTGGCTTCCTTTTTTAAATAATTGGGGATCATGTAGATACCATATGTTTCTGTCTCTAGCTAAGTGATTTGGGATTAGTTTAGTACAGGGGTCGGCAAACTTCTTTGAGGAGGTAGCCACTTCGCTCCCTCCTCCAGCTGCGACAACTATTTTGTGAGCACCTTAGTGAATAACCCCTTCTGTCTCTTGCTTAGTGAGCGGTTAGTCAGCCATCAGCTCCATAATTCGCCACTTTAATCTGGTGAAGTAAAATTGGTGTATGCAACACAATGGGGGTTATTCACTAAGGTGCGAATTTGACTGTCGAATTCGCAAGCAGTGTATTCCCATAGTAAATCCGCTACAATTTCCCCATTGTAAAGTCACGACAATTTTTTAATGTTAAGATTGCGACAATTTAACCATAATAAAGTCACAACTGCTACAATATTCTCATTATAAAGACGCGACTGTGACAGTAGCAGTCTTTATCTCGCGAATTCGCACCAATACGCACCAATTCGGACTTTAGTGAATAACCCCCCCATGACTGTTATGCCTTGAGCAATGTTAATGTGTTTCAGTTATGAATATATAGTTATTGCTTGCTGTCCCATAGTAAGTATGGTTATATCTCCCTCTAGTGGCCTTCCCATTCCCATAGAAAGCAGCCTAATCCTCAGATTAGAACTTTGCTGGCTGCTAGGGAGCCACCATATTTTTTCCATGAGTCCTAGGGAGTCAGCCCTGTAGGAGCCATATTTGCTATGCATGCAGGAGAATCAACAGCTCTCTAGTTCCATCCACATCCATCTTGGCCCAAGGCAGCATCTCTGGTATGTAAATAGGTTAATGAATATCATCCTGCTCTGAAACACTCTGTGCTGTTGTGTATTTATACATTAATCACTGTTTTCATAGTATATAGTTAGTATTATCCTATGCTGCATTTCCCCAGTGTTCACTCCATCCACAGTAAGGATGTTGTATGCTGCATATGTACATATCCAGTGCCAATATTAGACAGAGTAGGCAAATGCTAGGGGCGCCGCCAGCATTTTTTATTTTTACAGTGCTGGCCAGCTGGTAGGTTACTGCAACCGCGGCTCAACTTTAAGTCTAACAATTGTCAGCCGTGGCTGCAGTAACCTCCCAGGGGGAGGGGCGCCGCGGGGGTTGTCACGAGGGGGGGCGCGGGGGGGTGTCACGAGGGGGGGCGGGCGCCAATAGGGCCAGAGCCGGCTCTGTACATATCCCTCATGTTGTGTAGTGTAGACATTGCACAGTATAGCATGTTTTATCTGTGTTATTTCCACTATGTACATTGATCAGTTTATTATGTTATTTACCGTGTCACTTTAGTAAAGTTTGTTATTTCTTTACTCCCCACTTTTACCCCTTCCCAACACGAATAATAAAAGCTGAAACTGGACACAGCTCCTTGACAGTGAATTGTTTAGGGAGGAGTTTATCTGGCTGAATATTTATGTATGTATAATTTTATTTATGTATATTTATGTACACTAAAACACATAAGGAGGACAGCACAATGACTATCGTAGTTGCCGGAAATGGTCACGTATTCGCCACATTACAGAGTTTGCTCAATAAGTGAACGTCAGGAAGTGGCGAATAGATGTAAGTTTAGAGCTGTACATAGTTTAATCAATGAGGCCCTTTGTGATTATCGGAGTTAACCTAACCGAAATGAGGAGAATTCACTTCAACAGTCAAATTCTCACTTTGATGTATCAGTTGGAAACCACAATGGCCTGATCAGTCCAATCATTAAGCAATAGGAATAACTACCATCAAACAACAAACAGAATTTATATTTTCTAGTGTTACTGGCCCTTTCAAGTATAGAGAAAGCTTTCGTGACGTGTTAGATGGTATTCATATCCCTATGGTCTTAATATAACGATTTTACTTTTATTAGGACTTGAACATTTAATAAACTTGATGGTAATTTATTTGTTTGAAAATGCATGTTATTTGTTTTTTTCTCTTTGATCAATATGCTAATTACCCATTATGTGCTTATTTCTCTATTTTTTTATCTATGTAACTTACTTTGATGTTCATTATAGCTGGTTCTGTGTCTGTCCTTTACATTGCAGGCAAGTCATTTCTCTGCATTAACACAGGAGGAGGATTACTGTATTGGGAATAACCTCTAGTTGCAGCACATCTGTTGCTTTCATGAACTGCTTTTCTGTTTTTTCATTAAATAAACAGTTTTTCTCTGTAAATAAACGTAAAATATAACTTCTCAAGCCGTATATCTTCACAATTGTTTCTGTACTTTTTTATATACTACACTATGCAATGCATATTGTGACTGTCATTGACAGGGATTTTAGAAAGCACAGGGCAGCCAACAAGGGGTTACAGGGGTACCATTGGCATAACTAGCTACTCTGGGGTCCAGATGGAGGATTAACCCACATCCCCCATAGAAAGGGATGAAATATTCATTTATATACAGTTAGTGGGACATTGTGAGGATGAACTAGGGACAGGGAGACA
>WMED01002760.1:3627-23521 GCA_019650415.1 Pipa parva
AAAGCAAAAATTAGCAGCAGAATTATCAAATAAAAAACAAACAAACAATTTTTCTGGGGGGCAGAGGTATTGATTTTTGCAGAAAAACAATATGCAAAAAAGCAAAGTGGTTGTCATCCACCATGTAGAAATGACTACTATGCCAAATCCGAATAGGATTTATTCCTCTTTTTATGGCCTTTTAAGTTCCTAAATTGTTTTTAAGGTGTAAACGTGTACTCGGGTACAAACTTTATTCTTTTAGATTTGCAAAGCATAATGGTGTAACTCAACTACTACATATTGACTTCCCTTTTTAGTCCATTGGTATACATGAAGATAAACACCACCAGCATATGTAAAAAAAAACAAGCCTAACCAGATTTTGTGATGATTGTTTAAGCTGTTTTTTTTGCATATACTTGTGAATATAAATATTAAGTCCTTTTCTTTAACTTTTATATAAGCAATATTACACATTATGCTGGTATATTTCCTTATGTTTATATTCATATATACCACTGAACTATTGAAGGGAGTGAGTATGTAGTAGTTGAGGCAGTAGAGTTGTGCACCGTGTTAGCCATAGATTTATGCAAAGATAAGAGAGTATAGGTGATACCTTTTATTGGCTAACGAAATAGATGGTAAATGCAAGCTTTCGAGGCTCCTAAGGCCTCTTCATCAGGCAATAATATGGAACTGAGAATGGCAATTTTATACTGTATTTTATTCTATATAAAAATGCCATTCTCAGTTCCATATTATTGCCTGATGAAGAGGCCTTAGGAGCCTCGAAAGCTTGCATTTACCAACTATTTCGTTAGCCAATAAAAGGTATCACCTATACTCTCTTATCTTTGCATATGTAGTAGTTGAGTTACATCGTTGTTGTGATAAGCAAATCTGAAAGAATAAATTGGGTGAGTACCCCCATTCATAAAGGTGACTCATGTGGTGTAAAAATAGAAGATTTCAACATCACCCTAATGTTGGAGTATGGTGTTAAAGGTGAAGAGATCTATTTTATTTACATATCACACTAGGTTGCTTTGTGCTATGCTTCTGTCCTCTGTCAGATTTTGTGTATTTGGTGGAAAACAGTCCTATTATTTTACTGTTATTTTTTTCTAATGTAATGATTATTTTCTGGTTATAAATCATACATCAGTATAACAATTTGAGTGAAAAGTAGAATATGCTAAATAACTACATGAATTTCAGAATTTCGCAGGTATATTATTTATGTTTCTCATTTGCATTCAAGCTTGTATGGAGGCCACAAATTTCCTCCTGCCGGTCTCTCTATATTACCCCTTCTATTATGCTGCAAATGTCAAACTTTGATTCATCACTTAAAAAAAAAAAAGGTTTTATTTAGGCTTCCAAACAAAAGTCTAAAGTTTCAAGCTAGAAATACCCATTTTACTATATGCAGTCTTATATTAAATCTTATTATTTCTTCACTTCTACTTTGGTAATGGTTCCTCTCATAGTCTTGACTCCTCTGATTTAGAGTATCATGGGATCAAGGGCTTAACAGGGGTGGTGGGCTTTGGCTGGCATACATGTGAACATATGCACTGCTCATTTCAGAGAAGGCACTTACTCAAATGTTACTATAGTTAAACAAAATGTAAATAAAAATTCTTGTCCGAAACTATAATTGATGAAAAATGGCAGCAAGCCAAATCCCTTAAAATGGTGAGTTGCTAAAATTCTGTTTGTTAGTCAGCAAAAAACGTAGTTTAATTGAAGGGATAAGATTTAAAGTCCAGCTGAAAAAAAAAAACATTTGTTTATTTATGATTATTTACACATTTTATTAAATATGATTTATTATCAATTTTTTTTTAAATTAAAATTCTTACCTGTAAAGGAGTGCTTTACAACACTTCCATGTTACATACCCCATCTTCAGACACTGCCGGCGACTCTATGGCGTCCGAATCAGGCAATCCCTCTCAGGAGCACATTCCTCTCCAACTGTACTCCTAGTGAAGCTCCGCAAAGGCACTTCCTAGAAGTCACATGGAGAATGTGCACGTCATCAATGAGTCCTCCCTCCTTAACTTTTCGGGGGTAATTCAGGAACGATCGAAGTACCCTTGCGAAGTCTCTCATCACTTCACCGACACGGGCACGCTCACTGGTCTCCTGCACTCGGAGATCAGTGAACACTTTAAAGGTACTTCGGCGAGGCGACTTGAGTGGTTGCGAGGTGAGCCAAAGTACCTTTAAAGCTTTCGCTGATCTCCGAGCGCAGGAGACCAGTGAGTGCATACCCGTGTCGGCGAAGTGATGAGAAGCTTCGCAAGGGTTCTTCGATCGTTCCTGAATTACCCCTGTTCACATATATCAAACATCTTAATTACTGTATTTTCATTTACATTAATTGCCATTAGTCAGTCCATCACTGGTGATTGGCATGTATTGCTAATGACATTTTGGCCAAGATATCTACAAGTACAAAAAAACTGAAAAATACAAGACAAAAGCACAATTGTGTAACATCTATGAAAAAATAGTGCATTTAAAAAAAATAGTATAATTAATAGTCTATAGTAAATAGAATTATTGTTGCTGAATAATATCTGACCTAGAAGCCACTAAATACTGGAAAAGATCATTATGAGTTGTCAGACATTTAAATAAATAAGCAGTACAGCGCTTACTTTTTTTTTGCACAAAATCCTGGACCACTTTATTGGTCTCCTTCATTTCCAATGCAGACTGTTCCTTTTTATTAGGTGCGTCCTGCAAAAATTGACAATTATCAACCATTTTCATCTTGTTTTCTTATTTGCTTTGAGAGACAGTTTGCTGAAGTGGACATTTTGATACCTGGTGGCATGTACCCACCCCCCACATGTAAGATGCCATAACTTTCCAGGTTCTACTGGATGTTCTAACGTTCCTAATGGATTAACAGTATATCTGCTTCTACTCTGTAGTGAACATTACATAATTTGATAAAAATGCCTATATCACCTACTGTATACTTAATTCTTACAGTGGACAGACAAAATTTACAACATCCTTGGAAAATGCACAAACCCAGAGAAATATGTCTACATTTTCAATCCTTGAATTACAAAGTTTAATCTGATATCTATATTTATATACACATCTATATCATTCAGACTCACTGTCTAATCCTCTAATTGAGTTTCCAACATGGGCTAGTCCATTGAATGCCTCCCCCAAATCTTATTTAGACACATCACAAATGGAATTTAAAAGAACCACTTCTTTATCTCTTTGTTGATTCTAAATCTTTAGTTTACCTCTATGGGACATTTTACCATCAGTGCTATTTATGCTGGTACATGTTGATAGCCACGTTTGAGGTTAGGAATGCTTTTTACAACCTTTGATGTTAAATTACCAGCTTTCCATATTTTTCCTTGTTTTGCCTTATTTGAACATCACAACGTTTTGTAAAATGCTCTTTATTTTACCCTGTAATCAAGTAACAATTGAAATGCCCAGCAAAGGTAGTTTCTGATCTACTTTTAGTTAAATATTAGTGAGAAAGTGGGATTCACTGTTTCCTTTTATGGTCCCTGAACTTAAAATTAGAGGGGCTGAGTCCAGAAGCTACTGTGGCTTAGACAGGACCTAAATAAGGCACACAATCATGAACAGGAGCCAGAAATGTACAGTTAAATGGTGAAGCAACAACAAGATTTAGAATAGTATCACAATCAGGGCAGGCTATAGGGATCAAGGTCATATATTTAGCAATGTTGGTACATGGTATGGTCAATCAGGACCGTAATTTAGGATTTAGTAGTGTGAAGTAGCAATGGAACTGACTTGGATGTCCACTGCAATTAAATAACTATGAAATAATGCCAGGGGGTTTGAAAATCTGCAAACAACCATAGACTGGACACACAACTGATAGAGACATGCTAATCAAAAAACCTAAGAAAGAATATAAGACTTTTTTTTCTAAAACCAGATGTCACTTACTTCGCTAGCTCAAACTGAGATTAATTCTAAAATCATAACTTAGAAATTGCATTAGAGGGCAGCAAAGGATATTGTGTGAATGTAAGGAAAAGGTATAGCATTCTTTTTTCTCGGAAAGCACAATTTTTAGCTTAAAACGAGCTGGTACTAACCATAGAGGGTGAAAATTAAACCCTGGCTATGACCTGACCATAACACAGATTAAAGGAATTTTTTTCTTTATAAAAGAGACTAAGTTGACAACACTGCAAGACATTTTCTGATGAAAATAACTTTTTTTTGCTATACAGCCTTCAGTATAACTTTATTCACATATACACACTTTAATGTGAAACTTTAATCCTTAGTTTGCATTGCAATTCTTTTTTCATGGCACGTGTAATAATGTTTATTAGAATGCTGTTCACTAATCCTATTGTGCTGGAAGATTAGTGTAAATGAAGATCCCAAATGAATGCATTAATCACCTAGAAGATGAATAAGTACGTGAAAGTAATATGAATTAAATAATAATTAATGATGTATCATCATTTAAACAGTATCCCACCCATACATTAAATGGAAAAAATATTTTAAATATACTACTACATGGCATTTCCATTATTAAATGGGGAAAGCTATTACATTTTATTTACCCATTTATTTGGGCTGTGGCACACAACATTTCGGGGTTTATACTCTTCATCAGGTAATGATGTGGTCTTGCTTTCTTTATTCTGGATATATGTCCAGCAGCCAGAGCTGATGAACAAAATATCAATCAATTAACTTGATATGATTAAAATCTGCAAGTAAATGTGGATGAATTTGAATCCAAGTTATATATCATTTTCCTTCATAAAAAGAAAGTATTTAAGAACTTATATCTAAGTTACTCTCATGTCATGTCATTTTGGTAAAAAAAAGTGTTAAGTAAGGCATAATGTGGATTAATTAATCGATAGATAATATTTTAACCTTGTTTCTAATCTAAAGTACACACAGCACTGATTAAAATGTAACTTTATTCTAAAAGCTATAAGGCAAATTTTCCAGATTTGTAATTTACAAAATTAAGTATTAGTTTCTTCCATCCCAAACAGCCTTTTAATTTGCACTACTTGCAAGTGTAGACTTTGCTGAAGTAGTATATGTATACTAGGCATACATAACCTCTTTAAAACAACAACAAAATTCTTCTCTTTGACTACACAGCCAGACACAGAAGTGGGCAAAATTTACTAAACCTTGAAAAGGCCGATTTTGCTTTTTTGAATTTATCCCCTGTAAATCTCTCTGATCAGTAAATATCGATTGATATTTTTCTATCGATTTTTACCAATAGAAGCTTTTCTTTCCAATTTTTTTAATCTGATTTTTTGATGGAAAAGTAGCCATACTTTACATTAGTACATTGGCTTCTTTTCCATCGCAAAATCCAATCGAAAACCTCAATAGAAAAGTTTAGATCAGGAAAAATCACTCAAAAAATTTTGATCGATATTTACCGATCAAAAGCGAGATTTACAGGGAATAAACATGAAAAGGCGAAATCGGCCTTTTCGAGTTTAGTAAATTTTGCCCATATGTATTTACTTTACCTTACATTACTGACATTTTATTTTAATTTCAATAAAATGCATGTTTGTTTTTTTAAGTCAAAATCAGTTTGTATGAATTTGGCCTAATTTGGTAATGGCAAATGAATTAATGTGTTTTCACCTTTGAAAAACTACTGCATCATATTTTTTATGCGTGAATAGCAAAACCTATATGCATAACATCATAACAGGTTTTATCTGCTGCTAAAAAACCCATAAGACCATTTTTTTAGGAGGTAACCACATGGCCCCTGGACTGCTATCATACACACAACATAACCAATTAGGCACCTTTAATTCACCAGTTCATGACTGATTGGCTTGCTACCACATATTAAAGAAAAATAGGGCTTTGAGAGAGAGATCCCCTTGATCCTACAGCACAACAGCACCAACTGATTATGCCACACAGTGCATCTGAGAGTGATCATTGCTGTCTAGTTGTTCAACAATGCAACAATGGACATACAACTCGAATTGTAGTGAATTTGACAAGTGAATTCACCCTTTAGTGAGTCAGCCCCTAGGGATAGTCTGTTCCAGCTCTACCCTCAATAATTTTCTCCCACTTAGCAGACTAGTTTTAGAAAGTTTCTTGCTAAACTAATTGAAAACTGCAAGAGGAATACATATGTAAGGTGGCCAACTAAGACATTTATGCAGAGAGCTATTTGCCATGCTACAGTTAGGAAATATATATGCTGCTTGTAGCCAAAAGCCAGAGAAGTCTCCTTTTCTATTTCCTTTTAAACTTGAGTCATAACTACAGTATATTCTGCTGGGCATAGCAATGTTTTTATATTACTATTTAGATCATCTATATTTACAATACATTTTTGGTTTTGATTGGTAACATATAATACCTGTCTGTTGCGAACAAAGCTTTCTTAAATGTTTACTGCAACTGAATGCACAAATACCGCTTTAACTCTATTTCCTTCTCAGAAACAGTCATGTATATGTTTTTTTTCTGAAAGGATTCTGACACTGCTGCATTCAGCAACATTCAGCGGTCCCTGCTGTGAAAGCAGATGGATTACAGGAGCATTTTAGTGAGTTTAATAAGAAATTAAGCCAGAGGTGAAACTTCTGTACTTGGTCAGTTTGATGATTTATACCCAGCTCAGAGCTCAAAAGCTGCATATAACTCACTGATTTCTGAGGAATATTTCCATTTGGCCTTGATTTGTGGGAGCGCTGAGCAAATGAAGTTGTTGTTAATATACATGTGTCAATGTACAATAAAGCAGAGCTACGGATGTAACGAGAAATTATCTAATATATACATTATTGTGTTTTAGAATATTAGCACAAAGATATACTGTACATTTGATCAACCAAAAATAAAGTAAGAAAAATAGCACACCTCTTCATCTGGCCATGCTAATTTTTCTATAGATTACAGATGTGGCACATATATATATATATATATATATATATATATATATATATATATATATAGTATATATCCTCATTAATCAATTTACAAGGTACAGGCTTCTCACAAATTCGTTTCATATTAAAATATTTTCTACAAATTAGCAACTTCTGTGCATCTTTCCAATTCTGCGCAAGATCTACCCCCTGAATAACAAACATGTAAAGTACAAAATACACTTTCTTTCCAAAGATACAGTTTAATAAATGCCGCATAATGTTTCCAGAAACAAATAAAGCCCTTGTAGTTGTATGCGTCCCTTTAACACAATGACAAAAAAGTAGAAAGAATTAATTGATTTTTTTTTTAACTGGAAAGTTTACCTTGAAATAAGCATCTAGCGAGACATTTATAAAAGTTTCCACCGATTTATATAGTCTAGAAAACAACTTTTTGATGTAATAAATGCGGCAAAAAGTGATTCTTGAGGTTTAAGCATGATGTCTTCCAGTTTAGTTTGTACTAAACACATCGTTTTGTACCTGTTTAAAGCAAAACAATGTGTGCCCTCCTTTCACTTATTTATCAATGACTTGAGTAATAAAACTTATATGAAAACAAATATTCCATCAGTTATGAATATGATTGTAAATTTCTGGTTGATCCTGCTCTCTGTTGAAATGAAATAATGTGCTGGGTGCAATTGCTACACCATATATGAACATGGTCTTATAATCACAGAGTTCCTGTGGCAATGCCCTTTAATAATATTAAGAACCAAGGGAGTCATTCATTAAAGTCCGAACTGCCGCATAAATGGCTGTATTTGTGTCCTTTCGCGACTTCTTCAACTTCGCTTATTCAACAAACTCTGCGATGTGACAAATTCGTGACCAGTTCTGATGCTTACTCCAGACGCAAACTTATGCAGCTCTTCACATCAATTTGTGTGTGAGCACAGCTAATTCAGATATTCAAAAGAACAAAAAACATGCTAAAAGCTAGTGAATAAATGTACAGCGCCTATGGATAGTGATAAAAGAGATTAAAAAATATAAAAAATATATGAAATGTAATTAATGATACATGTAATTAAAATGATAACAATAAAACAGATGCAAATGTAAAATCAAGAAAAAGACCTTCTTTAAAAAGTCCCATAGATAAAGTACAAAACTAAATATAATAAATGACTGCTGCACCAACTTCAAAGCAATTCTGCCACGAATGCTCAGACGAGATCAAGGAACAAACTTTGTGTTGAAAGTAGCTGTGGGAGTGCAAAACAAACTATAAACAGTAAAAGTGAAATGCACCGCTGGAGTGAAAGGAATCTGAAAAAGTGCTGAAACGTGACTCCTATAGCCCCATATAGGAAGGCATCCAATAAGCCAAAAGAGGCAAGAGCACTAATGTGCTTGCGCTTACCAAATATACATGCAATGCGGGCGTATCAATTGCTAAGAAGGTTCTTGTAGGTTATTGACCGCAAGGTGACTTCACATCGAAGTCTATCTCAAAGGAGTAATAAAAGAAAGCCTCCAATAGTGTAATATGTTAATACAAATAACACTTTATTGAATAAAAAATATACTCACAAGCATGTAGATTAAAAAGTCTTTGGACTCCTTCATCAGGAGGGTCAATAACCTACAAGAACCTTCTTAACAATTGATATGCCTGCATTGTATGTGCATTTAGTAAACGCAAGCACATTTGGTGCTCTTGCCTCTTTTGGCTTATTGGATGCCTTGGGGCTATAGGAGTCATGTTTCAGTGCTTTTTTATATTCCTTTCAATCTAGCAGTGCATTTCACTTTTACTTATGTTATTGATCTGCACTTAGGGTTTTCCCTTTGTGTCTGTATTTTGTTTTGTGCTCCCACAGCTACTTTCGACAGAAAGTTTTTTCTTTGAATTTGGATATTCAGAGTGTGACGGTGTCTGTCAAAGGAGTGGATTCTGCAGGGCATACTGCTCCAAATTCACCTGTTTGCCTTTGTCAGAATTGTGGCGAATTGAGGGATTGATGGCAGGGTTCCAGTGTTGCGTAAGGGACTATTCCTTCAAAAGGAACCATTGCGATTGCGACTAAATTAGTCTACTACTACTGTAAACATAAACTAGACACAAGGTGACATATAAAAATAAATATTATTCACATATTGTCTGGATCCAGAGTACTGTTTGCCTTTTTCCACTATCCCTAAGTGTCAGGATCCAGAGTATTGTCTTTGTTCACTATGCCTAAGGCTATTTAAATAAGTCACACCTCCCCCTCCTTATTCCAGAGCTTCCAGTAAGCAGAAGTCTCTTTATCTCTTAGCTAAAGTCCTGCTCTATTACCTTCCTGATCTGTTTACCTGTGTTCCCAGTCCCTGTCAAAGCTGCCTTGCTATCTCCTCCTTCCAGCCTGCCATGAACTGTGACTTCCAATCTTACAGCTCCTTCACTGCTTTTCCTGGGAACTCATAACCTCACCTGTCAGCTGCACTTTCAGTCCAAGTTACTCACAGCCTTGCCTGTCAGCAGCACTTTCAGTCCAAGTTACTCAGAGCTCCCTGTTTCCAGCTGAACCTGAAACTCTGCCTCTTTACATTTACTGCATTGGTGCTCATTCAAAGTACTCCGCCAGCACTACAGTTTTCTGCATCCAGCACAGTAACCATTTGTTCCTAGCCAAGATATTCAGTGGACTGTCCTCTGTTTCCTTGCCAGTTTCCAGACACTTGCCAAGGACTCCTTCTTGACTTAGCATTTGTTCCTGATCCTCACACTTATCATACACACTTATATACAGTTAGAGGGATATGGTGAGACTGACATCACATCACTGCCCTTCAGTTGTTGAATTTGCCTCACTCAGAAAATAGTCAATTCTAGTGTAGGGTTAAGTGAGAGAATGAATAAAATGTGTAGTCTTTGTCTTTTGGGTGCGTCAGTCACAAAGTGTCATATAAATCAAATTATGAGAGCAGGTCTTTGAATTTCATGGCTTGGGGTCCCTTCTTTCTTCTTTGGTGCTGTTGAGATTTGTCCCATTGTGGGCCTGTTACCTTATTTAGATCTCCCCCAAGGATCAGTGTACCTTTATGGAGGTGGTGTAAAGGGGGTACTAAGGATATTTTGCCAAGTTTTGGAGAAAAAACAAAGCTTATAAACATTTGAAATGTACTTATTCTACCCCCCCCCCCAACAAAAAAACCACACAATGTACGTATAAGGAAATTACTTTACAGATTTATTTTATATTTGATTTCCTTCACATTATGTGTGAAAACAAACATCTACTTTCTGTAATTGATTCAATGAACTGTAATCTTCTAAATACAAAATGGCATGACCGTTTCTCTTTCTAATTCCCTTAATCCCCCGTTTAGCAAGTTTGGATATGTAGGGAATTCACATGTACTGCATGTAGTCTGCTTAGTGCAGAGAGTTACTGTTGCAGGTGTTATCTTCATCCTCATACATTTGTGATAAATTATGGTCGCAAAGTTTTGTTCTCTTGAACTCTCACAGCATGCATGTAAAATACACATTTCTCTGTCTTTAGTCTGGTCATTCTTACAATGCTAATGTATATATAACTAAGAAAGATTTTTTGAAAAAACTTTTTTCAAAAAATGTATAAATGAAGGTGATGGATGCGCTGAAACAATGACTTATGTAAATAACTTATATAAAACGTGATTAAATATTCTGATAATAAATAAAAAACAAAAAAGTGAAAAAATGTTCTTAACAAAGAATTAACAATATTCATATGCCAAAAATGTGTCCAGAAACAAATAAAAGTCCAAAAAAACTGCGTGTAGGTGAACTTTCAAAAATCAAATTCTTGTGTGAAAAACTGCCTGCTGCTTCTCGACAATGGAACTGCTCCCGTCCCAAGAACAAACTCTGTATAGAACAACTTCAAATATCTGTGGAGAGAGCGCAAAACAGATCGCACCTGATAGTGCTATCGGGTGCGATCTGTTTTGCGCTCTCTCCACAGATATTTGAAGTTGTTCTATATAATGTATATATAAGTTTGAACAGAAAATACAGAGTTAAATTCCCAGTACGACCACTGAAGCTGTGTAATAGGGTTACAGCAGTCACAAGGTATGCGTGCCAAGTTTTAATTAGCTGAACTCCTGAAAAAAGTGTTTGAAAGAGAATGTAGAATGATTTAGATTGGAGTCACATTTTGTTATATTGGAATTATGCACGGGAGAAATAAAGGCAGTCTACCACTATTAGCCAGAGAAGAAGAAGTCTGGCCTTACCAGGTACTAGCAGGTTTTACTTTGATACTCCAATTACATTTATTAAACTCGGAAAGATCGCTCTTGGTCTTTCCAAGTTTACTGAGTGAAATCTCGCATTGTTCTTGTGAGATCTTTTTTTCGAGTTTTCAAGATCAAGTTTTTCAATCTTGATTTTTCAAAAATTGCAATGGAAAGGTAGCCATGCTACTAATGTAAATTACTGTATGGCTACCTTTCCATCGAGAAAAAAAAATCAAGATAAAAAAACCCAATCTCGAAAACTGGAAAAATCTCACGGGAACAATGAGAGATTTCACTCGGTAAACTTGGAAAGACCAAGAGCTGTCTTTCCAAGTTTCAGAAATTTCACTTTAAGGGCGAAATTTATTAAAGTCGGAAAAGCCGTTTGTGCTTTTCTGACTTTAATAACTCGGGAGAAGGCTTTGAAGTTTCTCCTGGTAAATATTGAGATTTGCATCGTGCAATACTTGCTGTGAGAAACTTTTTTTATTGTATATACAGTATACATGGAAAGGTAGCTATACTGTATGGCTACCTTTCCATGGATATATTTAATTTAAAAAAGTTTGTCATGGTAAGCATCACACGATGCAAATCTCACGATAGTTACCCGGAGAAACTTCAAAGCGTTCTCCCGATTAAAGTTGGAAAAGCCGAAAAGGATAAAAATGACCTTAGTAAATACCCATAAAGTGTTTACTGACCGCTACTATCCCCGATCAATAAGTGGAACAACGGGTGCTCAGGAGAAAGTTCGGATGGCTTGCAGGTCACAGAATTTAAAGATACTCCGGCACTCCAAAAGGTGAAGTTAAAACGTACATGTACTAATAAAGGAGGCGTTTTAACTTCACCTTTTGGAGTGCCGGAGTATCTTTAAACTTAATAAATACCCCCCATGTGTCTCCAATTAAAAGTTGGTAACCACCCTGTAAACAAAATCTTCACAGTGTCCCAGATAGAACACTCTACCTATAAGTCTGTACTAAGCTTTTATTTCTCAGCCTGTGTAATTTAATGTGTTGGTCCCTTTGAATTATCCTGGTGGTTGAACATAAAGATCATAATTTGGAACAACTGCTGTCTGGGATCTGTATGTCTTTCTCCAACTCCACTATTTCTCTGTAACTGTATAAGAACAGCTCAGTCATTTCGGGTAAAGTACTGTAAAAACAACTTGATTGCATCCAAGGTAATATATATATATAAGTATGTATATATATATATATATGATGATGATGATTAGCCATTTAGTCGAAGTCGACTTTCGGCCACTTTATGGATCATTCCTCTCCACGCATATATATATATAGTATATATACAGTATATATTACATCCAAGGTAATATATATATATAATGTCCTTCAGCAGAATGTACAGGCTAATTATTTAAAACTGTGATAAAAAACATTTATGTTATTTATCATGAGCAAACTTCCCAGACTATTCAAAACATGGAAGTGAATCTCATTTCTATTTTTTGATAGTGACACAATTTTCCTTCCAATATTTCCCATTTATTTCTGTTTTTATTTTTTTAGATTAGATAGGTTCTCCTCTCTCCAGATACCATTAAACATAGCTGTATTTTTCCCCTCATTACTCTTACCCTGACATCTCTCTGTTTATCCTTTCATTTCCCTCAAAAAACCTTTCCCGGGCATTAAGGTGAAATAGCTCGATGGCTTAGGATAAACACACGAGAAAGAAATGGCTTTTGTGCCAAAAAACGAAAATAATTCCTGCTACGAACAAAACAGTCAGTTAACACAGAGATCTCTGAATACTATTACTCAGATCACCCAGATTTTGTTGCTACCTTGCGGTTTTCATTTGATTGTCCTTTGTTCTGCCAAAGTAGTTGTTTTCCCAGTGTTCCTGGCACAACGGCTGACAGGTATGGTTTATACAAGAGATAGCAAAGTGCTTTTCCTGAAACAGAATTAGAACATTACATTATACACAATAACATTACCCACAGGTTGTGATTAAGTGCTTATTGAGTTTCATTTCCTTATAAGAGCATGTGTGAGAACCAAAGAATGTATGCCACAAGTGAACATATCATTAATCTGTCAGCACCTCAAGTGTGTTTGTGGTCCTCCAACACGGAGAAAAAAAAAAAACATTGTTTATTTCGTAAAGACAAAATGTATGTCTACTTGCAATATATTAGATATATCTTGGGCTATAGGCAACCACCTTATCAGTGCCTTTTATTTGTACTAACTGCAAGAGGATTCATATTATGTAGATAAGGATTTAGCTAAGATGTAATGATTAAATATATTCATATGAAATGTTAAAAATCTGATCGTTCATCAAACTTAATATCCTAAGTGTGGCACTTGTACTAGGCCACATGTAAAGCTGGTACACTGTAGTAAGGATTCAGCATGTCTGGATTTAACGGTTGCTAAAATTGTTTTGCACTATTCTGAATATTTTTTAAAACCAAATATCGTCTAAGAAAATGTTGTTAATGGAAATCCATCTTATTAGAAACAGCTTTAGAAATTGATGTATAAGATTTTGAGATAATCAAGATAGTAGCCTAGTTTAACAGGGCAAAATGAACTTTGGTAAATATTCCCCATATATGGGTTACATTTCCCCTTTGCCAAGCTAGAACAAAAGTATTTTATAGGCACCAATATCCATATATGGTACTGACAGTTAGAAACTTCTGTCTTAGGAAATAGGTGTTTGAATACCAGAAATGACCTCCAAAAATGCCACTTTCAGGGGGTGTTTTGGCAGAAAAATGTAGCAGTAGCAGCTTCTTCTGTTACCCATTTTAGTAATACTTGTTGATACAGTGACTGTGGTGGGCCAAGAACCGTGGATTACCATAAATCATGAGAGAACTCCAGAGAAAGCTCCATGACTTTCTTTTTGCAGCATTTTAGGTCAAGAGAGGTCAAGAGATGAACCCATCATTAACCCAGGTTTCGGGTTAATTTTAAAGGCTTCTCACCCACTGTAATTATAGAGTGTCATGGTCTCAATTTAAACACATCAGCCTACATGCAAGTTTAGTGTCTTAGAACAGAGGGGTAATTTTGTTTCTAATTTAGGCCCCCATACAATGCAGTGGGATCCCTTAGGTATTGTATAGTACTCTATTTTATTTAATTTATTTTAGAACCCCACCTCCACTAGGATGTTGGGAGGTGCAGGAAGGTATTATTCCCCCCCCCCCTGCATTAATGGGTGGTGATTAGTCTTGACTACCCAACTTTTCACACTCCAACCCTCTGGCAAGGGAAGGGGGTCTAATGGGCCCCTTATCTCTGCACAGAAGGGCATTTGAAAGAATACCTCAGTGGTTGTTTTATCATTTATTGCTGGCTTTTTACATAGTATTGTTACTTTACTGTTTATTTACTGCTGATGTTTACTGGGTTTGATGATCACTTTGCTTTTTAAATTCATTTTATGCTGGACCTTTGACTTTCTAAACAGGCACTAGGGGGTTTAAAGGAAAACTATAGCTCCTACTGTACTATATACAGTAGCTGATTGTGCCGAGCATCAGTACACTAACTGTACTGTCGTAACAGTCAACTTTCATCTCACGATCCTATGCTTAGGATCGTGAGATGAACATCTGCCCCTCTGCTGCTCACTTCCACAATATGCGTGTGAAGTAGATCATCACAAAATACCTTGTCCCCCTTCTGAATATCGCTAAAAGCGCATGCACAGATTGTGGTGGGCAGGAGAGGACCTTGGAGCAAAACCATCCTAAAGTTACGCCACTGAAGATAACCCAGAAAGGTGCAAAACTGTACTCATTAGAAGCTCTCTCTTGTTTGGTTGCACGTAGTTATGAATTAAATGTCCTGAATTTTCTATTCACTGACACATCTAGTCTGTGATAAATATGGGTCCGCACTTTGAATGCATAGAGGATTTAAAATAGAGTAATATTTTGCTAGGGTGCAGATAGCCAGCATCCCCTGTTGACAGCAAAAACAAATCTACCTTGAAAACTAAATTATTTCAGCTCAAAGTGTCTTATTTCAAAGATCTTCACCCTTTACAAGTTTGCAAAATAATGTGTGTCTAAAATATCTCCTGCTGAGCAAAAGTGAAGGCATAAACAAGAGCAAGAAAAAAAATGACAGTTTTATGTGTCTGCTTCTCCCACATTGCTATTTATCTATGAACGTCCCAACTGGCTGTTTTATTTAAGAGCTGTGCATTTTAAGCTTTACTGTTCGTTTAAGAAAATCTAAATATTGATATGACACTAATGCCATATTCTAACAAAGAGACATGAAGTCATGATTTCTTGCAGCTGACTGTATTTTGTTTATCCTATGAGTCATTTTCGATTGTCATTATATTCAGTCAGCTTTTGTCTTGAAAAAGATTGTTTTTAGAAATCTGGTGGATCATACAAATTGTAAAAGCCATTGGACTGGGGTTGATGGGCCTACCCCTGTGCCGACCACATGACCACAGCCCTCTCAAATTTTCCCAGTATCCCGGCCAGTCCGACGCTGTAGCCATATCTTGGCCACAGTGTATTTATGAAACTTCTTCTAGTCTCTGTAGGGATGACTGTAAATAAAAAGTAGGTTTTTGGGAAATTGAAAAAGCCTTGCTGTCCATCTGCGCATGTTTCTGCGCATGTTTCTGCACATGTTTCTGCATATATGACATAAAACCCACTGGTGTATCACAAAGGACCACTAACAACCAAAAAAATTGCAATTTGGATTGACGTTGTGTTTATTATGTGGCCCTTGTAAAAATAGAGTTGAATTCCTGGTTTGTGTTTTGGTTTTCTCTCTCTGCTGGTTGCAGCCAAATTAAGATTTTTGGCCACTTCATTTGAAGTTCCATTGGAAGCAATAAGACTAGGTATGGGTTTGTTTATGTACAAAAAGGTGGCTGCAGCCAGAAGAAAGAGAAACAAACTTGAAATCAGGAACTCTACATCGAATACAACATTATTTCAGTATTAGGTATGAATAACTTCCATGCCAATTCAAATGGCACTTTTTATTTTTATGGAATAACTGCTCCTTTAAAAGTTGTAAAACAATTAACCCATCAGCTGTCAGTTAATATCAGTGTCTGCCTTCACTGATAGTACCTGACATCAAACATATCTTTAAAGTTTTAAAAAATAGCGTCATAAATCAGATCAGTTTACTGCAAGGCCCTTGCTGTCACTCGGATATAGAACAGATATACCATTGATGGTTCAGGCCAAGGTAAAATGTGCACAAACTTGCTGATAGGCTCTGTATATCCACTCTACTGCAGGGAATTCTCATGGTTGGGATATGCATACTGCTGGGGAATGTCAATCTGGCTGCATCTGCATAATGTCTTTATTCACTTCATGTCAGGCTGCTGGGATATTTATTAAAGGGGAATGCATACCAAAATTAAGGAGTGATATGCAGTGGGGAAAATAACAAATAAGGCAGCTTGTATTTGCTGGATTCATTTGCATGGATTTATTTGCAGTACTTTTGTGATCTCTGTATATAAAATTGTATAGGTTCTTGCCTAGGGTCTGTGATTTTGTATGGTATAGAGTATAATAAAATATTTGATTACCCAATGCCAGCTAGCAGTTCCTCATGAAGCAGACTTGTAAAACCATCAAACAGACATAGAGCAATGCTATTTCAATCCCAGCACAGATGTTTATTTCCTCCTATCATGCTTTGTTCAATGAACTGCAAAAGGACATGATGACATTTCATGGAGACCTATGTCAGAGAGCTACTCTACTTATTAAAAGGAACAGTTTTGCATTTTATTTTTATTTTGTTTTGTTTTTATGCTATTCTGGAACTAAACTGTACCACCAGGTAAGTATTTATTGCATCATTAGAAATAGTCCTACAAGGTACACATACACCAGTGGTCATCAAAGTGATGCTCGCAAGCCTCACGTCTACACTCACTTTGATCAGCTGAACAACTTGATCTCCTCGAAAAGCAGTCCCACAACTCATGAACAATCTCCAGAACTGAAGTTTGCAACTGTCTTAACAAGGTTGCTGGTCCAGATGCCTGGCCGGGTACTTAAGGTCTGTTCTGGACAAACTGTCTCTAAGTCAGTGCATCGTCCCCTCCATCTTTAAATCAGCCATTATTGTCCCTGTCCCCAAATTCCATACCACTTGTGAACCAAATGACTTCCGGCCGATTGTTCTACCCTCTCTAGTCGCAAAGTGCCTGGAGAGATTAGTACTGTTTCACCTAAAACAAAACTCCCTGCCTCCCTTGACTCCTACCAGTTTGCCTATCACTGAAACAGATCCACAGAAGATACCATTGCCATGTCCCTGTATTCAGCCTTATCACATCTTGAGGGAAAAGGCTTGCATGTCAGGATGTTATTCATTGATTTCAGTTTGGCATTTAACACTGTCATGCCACCTAGGCTGATCCTCAAACTTGAACAGCTTAGTATTGACACATACATGTGCAACTGGTCTTGGACTTCCTGACAGATAGAATACAGACTGTCAGGCTCAACAACACTGTATCCTCAGTCATCCAACTAAACACTGGTATTCCGCAAGGGTGCATATTAAGCCCTTTAATTTACTCCCTATTCACCTATGACTGTACCCCCATCCACAACAAAAATTATAAAATTCATGGATGACATCACTGTCATCAGCCTTATCAAGGAAGACAATGTGACTGCTTATATGAATGAAGTGCAAAATCGGTATCCTGCTGCAACCTAAATATCCTCTCACTGAACGCCCGGAAGACAGAGATGATTGTTGACTTCAGGAGGAGGCGTAATGAACTTGAGTATCCCCCAGTCCTAGTCAACAATGTTGAGGTTCATAGGGTGGATAGCTTTAAGTTCTTGGGTATCCATCTATCCAAAAACCTAACATGGTCCCTCCATTCCTCTAAGTTCATAGGAAAGGCTCAACAATGATTATACTTCCTCAGGTGTCTCAGGAAGACGCTGGTCTTCACCAGAATACTTATTGACTTCTACCAGTGTACATTGAAGAGTATCATTGCTTACCGTATCACTGCTTAGTACGGTAACTGTAGCACATCACAACGCAAGGCGCTCCAAAGGGTAGTCAGGACGGCCCAACGCATCATTGGTACCCAGCTTACTCCTGTTGAAGAAATTTACTGGAGTCGCTACCTGGCCAGAGCATACAACATCATAAATGATGCTTATCACCCGATCCAGGAACTTTTTTCCCTACTTCCTTCCAGGAGACTATACAGATGCCTGAACTCTCGAACTAGCAGACTAAGGAAAAGTTTCTTCCTTGATATTACCGTCATTCTAAACCTTTCCTTGTCCCACTGATGGCTCTTTAAATTATGGACACTTTTTCACACTTTCTTTTCACCAATATTCTACTTCCTTGTTGTACTCCCACCACGCATCACTTGTCTTGCTCGCCTCTCTACATTATCTATGCTCCTGCTCCTGTTTAAATCTGTGTATTTCCCTGTTGTGACGTGTAATTGCCTAATGTATGTTATTTATTTATATTTATGTATGATAATATTATTTATTACTATTCTTATATTTAATATTGTTGTAAGGATGCAAACATATTTTTGCTGTAATGTGTCTATGTACTAATACAGTGACAATAAACTGAATCTAATCTAAGCATGCAGCTCTTCAGCTGCCGTGTTGTTGCTCACAGCGCATCTCCATAGCCCTGCCCATGACTCCAGACTTTAGTTGGAGTGCTACACCAATTTACCCATATCCCTTGGTTATGTACTAACCAATGTAGCAAAAGTCACATAGGAGCTTTAAAATGCAGGGTAGACTGGCAGTAATATTAATACAGAACAGATACTTTTATTACCAGTGCAGCATGTACTGGTCTTTACTAAACACTATTCTATGCTTATATATGGTCCTGCCAGGGAATCTTCCATCTAATGCACTGTACTTTATTTACTTTCATCCATAAAATTGATAATGACCTATGTTTGATGACTGGCATCAGACACTAACCCACTATTGCTCCTCACTGGATTAGTGTCTGCATGATTGACTTTAACCTCTTCAAATTTGCAGGTCACTACTGTTCTGTAAACATTCCCAGACTGGGGAAGGTCACACAATGGCTGAGTACAAGGACAGCAGGGGTGCAGTACAAAATAAGGAAGATGCCCAAATGTTTTATATACTAAGGGGCATGTTTATAAAATATTGTAGAAAAGTGGTAAAATACATACATTTGCCACTTTGACCATTTTGCCTATTTTTAACTTTTTGTTGGCCCCAACATATGACACCATCCAAATTTGTGAAGGGGTGACAAAAGGCTCTAATATAACAAACAGAGTAGAGGTCTTGGGGGTCTGTACTGACTCCATTTACCTTTACATATTCCCCCCAACATACTGTGCAAGGGGGTGGAGGAAGGGGAGTTGGTTCTATAGCATATGCCCACCACCCCTTTGCTCAGGGGTATGGAGTCTTACACCTGGAGAAAACAATGGACTGCTACAGCTGTACTGTCACAGTGCTATAATTTAGTCATTTTTTTTATTTGTGTTTTTAATCATATGTTACTGGTTACTTGACTTTTTTCTGCTTATTGATTGCTGTTTTGGATACTCTGTTGCTGGTTACTTCTATTTTTTGGATACTTTGTTTCTGGTTACTTCTATTTTTTTGGATACTTTGTTGCTGGTTACTTATATTTTTTGGATACTTT
>WMED01002761.1:0-23103 GCA_019650415.1 Pipa parva
GCTTGGTACTCAAATCAAGTGTTACAAAATAACTCATAACGTATAGAATTTGATTGTTATTTAGAAGTGCTTGCCCCGTGGGGATGATGGTCATTTTATATAAACAAGATATTCTCTTTTGTGTGTTACAGCACTATCTTATTAATATAATTCCAGATAAATAAGATGTATAGAAATTTGTTACGTACTAATGTAAATATTGTTATGAAAAAGTGCTCTTTTGATTTCAGTTTTGTATGTTCAAATTTATTTGGTCGCAATAAAAGAAATATTTTAAAAAAAAAGTGATTAGAAAGAGATATGGATTGTGACAGTGTGTGGCTCTGCATCCAACACAAGTATCTGTCTCTAGACGGCAGACTAGCTTATGTAGAGAATATAAAGCTAAAAACGAACATGGAGAAAATAAGGAAATTGTATATTGGTATGCTTTATACCACTTTGCACTGCTAATTAATAGAATTTCTCATTAGATTTTCTTTTGGCTCATTACTGTTTTTTTATATATTTAGAAATGAATAAATCCTAAATATTAACTTGTTTCATTGTTATCCCTTGGACCATAGTTTTCACTTTTCTCTGCTATAGTGCTATTATTTACCCACATATCTGTACACAGAATCCAGCTATGTTAGGAGCCATATAGCTTAAAATTTGAATTTGGGAACCAAGAGAGTTAAAGTGACATTCCCAGGGCTTCAATGAGTTCCTCCCAAACTTGTACATGTGCAGATGTTGTAAACTTCTCGTACTAGCATCCTCAGTCAGAATTCTGGGAGATGTAGTGCATAATGGCTGGAATGTAGAAACTGGGCCATAATAACTGTTGAACCTAGCTTTACCTTCTTCTTTCATGGAACCTTTTGTCAGTAGATAGAATGTCATACATCTGCTGGATATCTGCTAGGCCGGGTAAGAAAATAAGTACAGCTCCTTCCACATTCCTGAATTTCGCACTTTTATCTAAACATGGGAAAGGGCACAAGAGGGAATTTTACCGTTATAACAAAGTAGTAGGAATAAGTTCAGATAGAACACAACTAATAAATATTACACAAGATTTATAAGATGAATTTACTTTAATTTTAGTTTATAATAAATTCTCAGATTATATATATATATATATATATAT
Organism: Pipa parva; assembly: GCA_019650415.1. NCBI lineage: Eukaryota > Metazoa > Chordata > Amphibia > Anura > Pipidae > Pipa > Pipa parva. The sequence continues at coordinate 1,133 of WMED01002761.1, forward strand.
ATATGTGTGTGTGTGTGTGATTATCCCCAATTAACCCTTTACTGTGAGCTACTAAGCTCTCTTGCAGTCCCAGTTGAAATATTTACATAAACAACCGCCAACGGGATCTGGATCACGCTATCTATGTAACTTAAGCAAGGTCCCAGTTCTTGCGATACAAAGCATAGTCAAATTGTTGCACTATGTAAAAGAGATCGTAGTGTCTCTTTCCCACAGGTATTACAGGAGTCTGACATTAGCCACACAGGTAAAAACACTCCAGCTCACTGCATAATTTAGCCTGTTATTTGCAACAAGAGCTGTGGCCAGTTAGTGGGTGTTAGTGGTTGTGGCCTTAGGCACCACTAATTCTGTACCTATAAGCTCCTAATATGCAAATCCAGCATTGCTGTTCTGTGTAGTTATTTGTTATTTTTCAACATTATTAGTATACAATTTGGTTGGAACTTTGATAGAATTTCCATAACAAAACATTTTTCATGCTCCTTTTGCTTGCTAGTGGTCATGCTGAGCAACATACCCAATGCAATCTAAGCTTAAATTAAAGTGACATAATATCCTAGTGCCCCAGCCTAATAAAGTGTCTAGCACATAAAGATAGCAAATCATGTGCAAGGCATAGCTAGACTCTCAGTCATAGATCCAAGGAGAACTGCTATGTTTTGAGTATTTAAGTCTATAACATTGCTAAGATGTATGCGTTAATTCAGTACTTATTCAGTGAAGGGTCAAAGGTGCCAGCATAGGTGTGCGCAGGCCATTTCATTAGGTTGTGCTCCTAAAGAAAAAAAATCTTAAGGCTAGGTTAACACTGGCATTTTTTTGCGTGGTGTATCATCCTGCGTGCTGCCATTAGGGTGTGCCCCTGCACACCAGGCACACCCTGTGTACATGCCTATGGATGCCAGACCAACTGGGCTTAAATGGAGATGGAAATTTTTAACAGTCTGTGGCAGCCATTTTGCTTTTAACATACCCAAGAACACAAGTAGCTCCAAGATGAGGTCCAGGTTAACTTTGTTGGGGTTCATATACAGAACTGCATGGTTTGTTCGGCTGCTGTACCTCTGATAGCATGAACCAAAGTCCTGCCCAATGCTTGACTGAACAGGAATAAACTCCTGTGAAAAATTATTGAAATTTCCAGTTCATAATAAAGTTGAATGCACGATTTATATCTAACATGCTCAATATGATCATCTCTTAATTTCTGCTGATTGGTATCACAAATCAACACAAGCTGGAGGAACTTAGGACATTTTTACTTTGAAAATCTGTTCTTAATGAGAGGTTTACACTTAAGTAAAATCAAAAAAAAAAAAAGGGAAGCAAGCACATATACAGTAAATCAGAGTAATATAAGAATTAATCATGCAGGTGTTGCTAATAAGGATGAAAGAAAAACCAATATCAAAAAAGAAGAAATGACAGCATCCAAATGAAGCACACATCAAATTTTATTAATCAAAAATCACACAAAAGCAATTAGAAAAATTAAAACCAATTAAAAAATCCCAAAATGGGGAAAACAAACCCCATAAATTGGGTTATAACACAAAAGGTGGTCGCCGCTGCGAGATGAAGCCTAGCTCTCAGTAGGCAAAACACATTTGACTAGTGTGCTGTTCCTCCTCCTGTCCTCCCACAGACTGCCCTCATATTAGATACACAGTATCTTGGAAAATCCACAGGTATAGTTTCCAGTTATTTTCAAATCCACGGGTATAGTTTCCAGTTATTTACGAATCCACGGGTTTAGTTTCCAGTTCTTTACGAATCCACGGATATAGTTTCCAGTTCTTTACGAATCCACGGATATAGTTTCCAGTTCTTTACGAATCCACGGATATAGTTTCCAGTTCTTTACGAATCCACAGGTATAGATTCCATTTATTTTCAAATCCACGGGTATAGTTTCCAGTTCTTTACGACTCCACGGGTATAGTTTCCAGTTCTTTACGAATCCACGGGTATAGATTCCATTTATTTTCAAATCCACGGGTATAGTTTCCAGTTCTTTACGAATCCACGGGTATAGTTTCCAGTTCTTTACGAATCCACGGGTATAGTTTCCAGTTATTTACTTATACTCTTTCTATTCTTAAATGGCTTCTAGGCTTGTGAATAGTATAAGTACTGTATAACTCTACACTCACAAGCCCTCCTTTGGGGCTGTTCTGTTCTATTCATCTACTTTGCTCATATACCTTTCTATGTGTAAGGACCCAATACTTTTTTATTACTAATATATGACATTGGTATTAATTATATATGTACTGTATAGGAGGAACACCGCCTTTTGTGTTATAACCCAATTTATGGGGTCTGTTTTCCCCATTTGTGGGATTTTTTAATTGGTTTTAATTTTTCTAATTGCCCTTGTGTGTTTTTTGATTAATACAATTTGATGTGTGCTTCAGTTAGATGGTGTCATTTCTTCTTTTTTGATATAGGTTTGCACTTAAGGACAAGTGTATGGTTTCCAGAAGTGCAAGTCCTAGGATCTATATTAGTGGCACAGTTAGTTTACTGTCAGAAGTAGGCAATGGTCTATGGAATTAAAATAAAAAAAGATCTCAACCACATACTGGTCATTATTACACTAGTGTACTTATGAACTGTGGCTAAAGATATTCTTCATTGTAACACATATACCTATATTTAACATAAGCAAGATAAAGATAAACGAAACATTTTCAAGCTTAAACGAAACATTTTCAAGTTTGCCTGATCAATTTTGTAACTGATTAAAGCAATCAAGGTCGATCAACTGATTATAACCCATGCACTTAATGATTTTTAGAATTTGGTAAAAAAGGACCAACTAAATCACTTATCAGTATATGACCATCCTTAGTCATTTAATCTGATGTTTAACCTCTTTTTGATAAATCTAGCTCTTAGGATGACAAATAATGTCTAGTTCCTATTCTCAAAAGCAGATAAAGTTAAGTTTCTATATTGTTTAGTGTGCTGGTAGTCGTCTACGAATCCCATATTCCCCAAAAAAACAGCTTACTTTGTAAAAGTAAAATCAAATGTACAGAGTAACAGACTTGTGTCCACAAATTTAAGAAGATCTTGTCAATTTTACACATTTAGGATTAGACATAAAATATCTATGTGTCCAAAATTGTATGCTACATTGCTTTGGCAGTTGAATACATGATCACCTATAATCCTATAACAATAACTGCTTTAACATTGAAACTCTGCATTTACTTTGAAACTGTACTACAAAACTGTAAATTATTAAGCATAGTTCTTAGCCATCCTGATGATTCCATTCTCAGCATTCACTTGTGCCTTATGCCTGTAGAAATACCTGGTATTTCCTGCTGCTTCCTCCTTTGCCTGTAATACTCAGGGTTATTTCTTCCTCATCCTCTAAGAATTTCTGGCAATACTCTGAGTCTTGTTCCAGGATATATCCAGTCTCTTCAACAACATCTTCTAGGTGGAAAACCTTTATTGGATTAAAAACAGAAGATTAATCAAATTGCAATCTCTTTAACTACCAGATGGGCAGGTCATGTATTTCATCTTTCAGTTCCTGATTCATGCTTATGGACTGCTAGTCAATGAAATAGTTTCCGTTCATTAATGACTATAACAATGGAGTCTCAAGGTAGTGAGCGGGTTTGCAACAAGTCATTAGTTAGCAGCCCTAAAGCAAAGTTAGAAACATGGTGGCTGCTTTCTATATATACAGACATTACTATGCACACTGGGAGAGGCCACCATCTTGCTTGGTTTGTGATTATACTGCTCTGACTATTGGCTATGTTTTTCTTCTGTCGTCAATGGCTAAACCCAACCCTGTATTAACACTGTTCCTTCCTTAACACTAAGGGGTGAATTCACCAAAGTGCCAAGTGAGGTGCGGATCCTTCGCCTCACTTCGCACTGACTGTTATGCGCTCGCTGATGTCCTGCACGCGGACATCAGCGAATGCATTAAAGGAATTCCAGTCTCGGCGAGGCGACTCAAGTGGTCTCGCCGAGACTGGAATCCCTTTAAAGCGTTCGCTGATGTCCATATCTCACTTCACACTTTGGTGAATTCTCCCCTAAATCATTTGTTATTTACTCCATATTCAAGTCTACTATGTACCTAATAATCTTTGTTGGTTTCCTGTCCCCAGTATGTCTGACTGTCCTCCTACATTGTCTGTGTACTTCCCATACTTATGTATATGACTTGGCTATTGTAGATTCTCTGTGTGCTTAAGCCTCCAGTATTTTGATCTTGTTCTAATAACTGGTGCTGGGAACCTTAATATTTCAACCATTGAAATCTTCACAATGCTACATTTTTATATGCTTTGCAATTTCTTCCTCAATTGTACAAACCACCATCTACTATTTGGTGCATTTCTACCTATCTTTAGGGCTCCCCCTGCTGTTAGACATCCATAGCAATACATCTCCCTCTATTAATCATAGTCGTACATGGGGTACATAGGCAGCAAACTTAAAGTGCACCTGTCACCAGAAAATGACATTGTTTAGTCTAGCATAGCATGCTAGACTAAACAACTTTGTCATTTAAATGAATTAAAAAATATTTACCTTTTAAAAGTTATCCCACAGTGAATCTGCCTCTCTGCCCAACTTTCTGCTAGCAGCCTAGCAGAAAGTTGGGTTGAGGAGGCTGTACTATGAAGCCGGCTTGCTTGATTGACAAGCTGGCTTCATGATGCAATCGCGCACCTCTAGGCTGGGTAGACTCAAAGCATATGTGCTTTGAGTCTGCCCAGCCAGTTATGCTGACAGTTTACCCTGTACCTGACTCGGGAACCTGTCAGCATAACTGGCACGGCAGACTCAAAGCACATATGCTTTGAGTCTGCCCAGTAAAAAAAAAGTGTGGGGGGGGATGCACAGTGGGGGGAGATGCACAGGGGATGCACAGTGGTGGGGGGATGCACAGTGTGGGGATGGTGCACAGTGGGGGATGGTGCACAGTGTAGTGGATGATGCTGGGTAACCTGATAATGTTAGTGTACATGCACCTGCACATGACATTTGGATACAGGGGAGGAGAGCCTGCTTGTTAGGGGGCATTCCTGTAGTGTTTAAGTGACATTTCAAAATGAAGATGGCAGCTTCTATGTTTTCTAGTCAGGCTGAGATTGAATTAAGTGTATTTTCAATATGCAAACTTTTTTTGGTTCCTAATTACTTGATTTACATTATAAAGTCACATACTTTAATAAAAATATGTAATAATCCTGAGCTGACGGGTGCACTGTAAATAATGGAGTGGTAGGAAAAACAAATTACAACAGGTTTTCACTGATTAAGTCAGGTCATTTTACCTCAGCACCTGGTATTCACAGGGCTCTGAGCCATCAGAGCTGATCTCTGAGCAAACAATTTCCTTCCAATCATAGTCCTTTACAGCATGGCACATCTATGCATTCTCACCAATCAAGCTTCCACTATTTAGAGGGTAAAAGCTGGCTGAGATACACTATACCTAATACCTTGACTTTACTGAGGTAAAACTCCCAGAATCCTCTTATAGCAAGGTGTACTTCTGTGTGCTAATTATTTACAAATAAAGACACTGAAGTATCTAAACATGCAGGAAGGACCTTGTATTTAAAGTGAACCTGTCAGGGACTGCTCTGATGCCTGACGCGAATCTGAAGTCAGGTTGGGAGGGGCTAAAAGGATGACTGACATTAAAGTTCTTCCAATCAAATCCCTTCAATCACGATCTAGCAGGGATCTGATTGGAAGAGCTATAATGTCAATCATCATCTAGCTCCGCCCAACTCGACTTATGATTTAAGTCATGCATCGGAACAGAAGAGAAGCAGGGAGTTTGCTTCTTTTACTACAGACTTAGCTGAATGCTTTTAGCATTCAGCTAAGACAACTCCATGCTTCCTAAAAAGAGTCTGTTAAGTGGACCTAAGAGGTCCGCTTTAAGAGGGTACAAAGCAAAACACAGTGCCAAATCCAAACACTAGATTATCTGCCAGTCCCACAGAAGGGGAGGAGCTGACTACCGAAATGACCAACTAGTAATGCATAGGATTTCCCAAAGTACAAATACAGCTGAAAGTGGAGCTATTCTTTAAAGGGACACTAAAGCCTGTAAAATCGGTAAGCCTAAACCTGTTATTTTAACACGATTGATTTAAATCTGGGTGGCCAATAAATAGAAAGCAGACTTTCATGTCTCAAGTGTTATGGAAACAAATTCAGCTAACCTCCACCGGGTAGGTCCTTCCAGATATCCGTATGATTGGACAGTGTGTAAAGTAAGTGGAGAACTTCTCACTGTCTACTGTAGCACTCATAAGCACCAACTGCAGATCTGAGCGCTTGCGCAGAATTTCTCGTAAAATAATAAGTAGGAAGTCAGATTGGACGGTTCTTTCATGTACCTGGAATCAGAAATACAACAAAGGCCCAAGAATTATGTATGTATAAGAAAAAAATTATATAAACGAGTTTAACATATATAAAATCTGCACAAAAAAAAACTGTTTTGATCTGCTAACTTTCTTTATTTCCTGCTGTATATTACACCCTAATTTTACTTGTATGATACACAGAACTCACTGCATCCTCGCACTGTTCTCTCTGTTACTATTTATTGTGTCCTTATTACATTGTAATCTCACTGTTTCACTAGGTTTACTGGATTTCTATACAAAGTTTTCCAACCCACGCTGTGGTCAGATAAAAGTGTGTTTCTGGTTGTGTTTATACCACTTTCCTTTAAAAAATGAAAATAGGAAAAAAATAAAGTGCAGCTGTCCTTCTAACCTCATCCACAATAATGTGGCTAATGTTCTTCAGAAGACTGTCCTCTTGTAACTTGCGCAGCAGGATTCCTGTTGTACAGTACAGCAGCCTAGTGGCTTCTCCTGTCCGTGACTCCAAGCGGATTTGATAGCCACACAGGGAATTCTACAAACAAACATGTTCATTACTTTACAACATAAAGAACCGTATCAGTGTTACAAATTCATTAGCTACAGGAAGTCCTAATTCAAATGTTAGCAAGCTAAAGATACTTTACAATTAAAGGAACATATACATCATGCTTTGCTATGTATGTTTAAACAATCAGAACATGGGATTTATGCTTCTCAAGACCTCAAGCAAAACTTTTACTCAAAGGAGTACTAAAGGTGGAAGTAAAAACTAGCCATCTAAAACAATACCTTCTACTAAAGGTAAAAACATCGCAGTAACAGCTTGAACTGTGCTGTCATATCATTGCACAGGGGCAGACTTCACAGCGCTTTTGAGGGTACAGGAGCCAGCGCCAAGATCCGCCCACTCATGCAAAAGAGCGTATACACCATCACGCTCATTGCGCTTCTTTTTATTTTTGCTGGTGAGGGGAGCGTTCTCATTGGTGACGCAATGAATATGATGACATGTACACACTTTTGCACCACCGATTTGACTAGGTGGACTGAGCTTCGCGCTGGCTCCTGTACCCTCCCACGACCTGTGAAGTGGGAGGGTACAGTAACGCAGTAATGTGACAGCACAGTTCAAGCTGTAATGCAACAAAGTACTGACCGCTCCTATCTCCATTATTAATAATGTATGCGGGTGCTCAGGAACCAAAGTCTGATGTCTTTAGAAAAGCTGTAATGACTGTAGGGAAGATTCCGGCATTCCTTAATGAGGTTTGTAAAAAAAACTCCTTTTATTCGTACATATTAAAAGTCAGTGCTTAAAATCAAAGGAAGCCTACGCGTTTCGTGTGAAACGCATAGGCTTCCTTTGATTTTAAGCATTGACTTTTAATATGTACGAATAAAAGGAGTTTTTTTTACAAACCTCATTAAGGAGTGCCGGAATCTTCCCTACAGTCATTACAGTTCAAGCTGTCACTGGTACATTTCAGCTTAGTAGAAGGTATTGTTTTAGATGGCTAGTTTTTATTTCCACCTTTAGTTCTTCTTTAAAAGGGATTGGAAGTCGAAAACATCTTTTAATATTTTATTATTTATGCCAAAACAAACATTGTTCTGATAAACTGTTATCACTTTGTTTTTGTTATTGTCATGCTATTACATACATCATTATTTTGCCATGAGCTGTTTCCTTGTCCAAAAACTTTCACCCAAGTCAGCGTTTCTGTAACATTTCACCCTTAAATACAATAAACTTAAATTGTTGCACTGTAATCTATGCCTGTATTTATGGCCTGTAAAAAAAAAAAAAAAAATACAATGTCACAGGTATTTTAAACAACAGGTTGATTGAAACCTGTGAACCAGTGAATGATGAATCTCTGTTAAGTGCTGCGTAATATATATAACCGCTATATAAATGGATAAATAAACTAAAATACAACAGTCATTATGGTGCAAAGGATTCAGATTGAAGAAGCTATATAATAATACAATAGATGCTGATGTGCAAGGCTTCCAGCAATTAGAAGCAGTACCAAGATTGACTTGAATTATGCTACACAATACTTACAATAAAAATATCAACACCAAGTCTGGTCAACAGATGCCACTGCACAATACTTACAATAAGAAATATCAATACCAATTCTGGCCAACATACATGACTGTTAGAAGGTTTCAATCTCTAAGAAGCAATATCATATTCAGCCAACAGATGCTGCTACACAATGCTCTCCATGTGAAGTAATTTCAAATTCAGCCAACAGATGTTGCTGTACAATGCTCTCCATCTGAAGACATACCGTAATACCAAACTCTGCCAACAGGTATAGCTGTACAATGTTTCAGGTTGAAGAAGAAATACCATGCTCAGCCAACAGATGATGCTGTGCAATCCTTTCAATCTGAAGAAGCAATACTAAACTTAGCGAACAAATGATGCAATAGACTGCTTTCAGGTTAGAGATACAATACCAAATTTAGCCAACAGGTACTGCTGTTAAGTCCCAAAACGTTTAGCAAATACTGTATAGCCAAAAAGCTGTTATATAAAGCTCACAAAATTAACCATTGGGGAAAAAAAAATACAAATGTCAACATATTATGCAGGAATTCCCCAACAAAAGGGGAAATTCCACTATGATAAAGCACTAAAGAATTAATTAAATGACACTCATAAAAGTGAACAAAACTAACAAAGTTATTTTAAAAAAAAATGTAATTATTTAGCTCTTTAGGTTGGTAAGTTTTTTATGCAGATTTTAAAGTGATTTTGACATGTGCCCTGCAATTATCATTGGGCTAACAGTGCCAGACTGACTTCAGTACTCAAACCTCTTCTTAGATGTAGAGAGAAACTGTAACATTTAATGATTTGTAATAAGCTCAGATATCACACTTACTTTATTAAGGAAAGACCTTTTTTTTTTAAAACAAATCTTTTGGAGGGTTCACTCCCACTACACACTATACTGTCTTTATTTTTTATCTACTTTTATTACCTTAACACTTGCCCTTTTTGGCTGTTCGTCATTTAGAGGGGAATTCACGAAGCTCCGAAGTGAGGCGCGTAGTGTTCGCCTCACTTCGGAACAACTGACATGCGCATGCTGATGTCCTGCACGCGGACATCAGCATGCGCATTAAAGGGATTCCCCTCCCGGCGAAGAGACTCGAGTGCTCTCGCCGGGAGGGGAATCCCTTTGATGCGCGTGCTGATGTCCGTGTGCAGGACATCAGCATGCGCATGTCAGTTGTTCCAAAGTGAGGCGAACACTACGCGCCTCACTTCGGAGCTTCATGAATTCCCCCCTTAGCTTCTCAGAGCCTCACAGACTTTAAATGTTACAAACTGTGTATCCTTTAGCACTGCTCGGACCTGATGAAGAGGGAATAAAGCTTGTCTTAAACAATGAACGGTTAGTCCAAATATAGTATCTGGCAATCTCCTCATGGATGTCCAAGTGCCAGCTCAAATTAAATCTCACTAAAACAGAATTAATTATCTTTTCACCCAATCCTGGCCCCTCTCCTACCTTTCCCATTCTAGTGGATGGTGACATCATCAACCCTGTAACCTCTGTACGTTGCCTTGGAGTGATTTTTGACTCTGCTCTTGTCTTTTCTAAACACATCTCTTTCACTGCTATAACCTGTCTATTTTTTCTTTCCAACATTGCCAAGATCCAAACCTTTCTCTCTCGCTCCACTGCTAAAACCCTCATGCAATGCTCTCGTCCTGTCCCACATGAACTACTGCAATGTTCTTCTATCTGATCATTTGGCTTCCCATCTCTCCCTGCTCCAGTCTATTCTAAATTCTGCTGCCAAAATTGTCTCCCTCTCTCCCAGGAGGGGACAGCCACTCTCCCAATCTCTCTCTGCTTCTTGGATTCCAGTAAGCAAATGAATTATTTACAGTGTTCTCCTTTTGACATTTAAGGCACTTCACTCTATTGCCCCTCCCTACATTTCCTCTCTCTTATGCCTGTACATTTTTCGTTGTCAACTGCGCTCCTCCCAAAGCAGCCAACTTTGCGTGCCACACACCAATACTGCCCTTTCTTATCTTAAACCATTTTCCCTCTCTGCCCCTCATATCTGGAATTCTATACCCCTTTATCTTCACCAGGAACATTCCATCCGCACTTTTAAAACCAAACTGAAATCCTACCTTTTGGAGCACTAGCACGGATATTTATCACTGATTTTTATGAATATATTTTATTTAATACTTAGCCATTTATGCTTATGCTTTAATACCTATATTTCTTTATGGACTTGTATTTCAACACATTATCACAGCTCTTATTACCCGTCTGCATATGTAAGTCTTCCTCCCATTTAGACTGTAAGCTCTATGGGGCAGGGAACTCCAACCTTGTGTCAACTTCAACATAGCACTTAAAGTGATGTATTCTTGTGATCTTATACTGTATTGTTTAATGCAGTTTCCCATGTCTGTATTTTATTTTTATTCTAAACTGTACAGTGCTGCATATGTTTGTGGCGCTTTATAAATAAAATTATACATACATACATACACTGTACATCATATAATACTACATAGTCATCTTTTTAATTTCACTAGCTTTGTAACCAACAGATGTCACTGTGCACAACTTTCAGTTTGAAAGATCAATTCCAAATTTTTACAACAGAGGGCGACATAAGAAACGTTTAGTCAATAAAAAACATATACCAAACTTGACCAACAGATGCCGCTGCAAAATTCTTGATTTGAACACATCAAAAATATATACCAAACTTGACGAACAGATGGCGCCGTAAAATTCTTGATTTAAACACATAAAAAACATATACCAAACTTGACCAACAGATAGCTCCGTAAAATTCTTAATTTGAACACATCAAAAACATACACCAAACTTGACCAACAGATGACGGTGCAAAATTCTTATTTTGGATACATGAAGAAAGTTAGATGCTTTCAAATTAAAGAAGCAATACCAGAATTTGACCAAAAGATGTCACAGTAAACTTTTCGATGTAATCTGAAGAAACAATACTCAAATTTGGCCAATAGATGCGGCTGTACATTGCTTTCAGTCTGTAACAATAGCAAATGTTAGAGGGTGATATAAAACGTTTATTAAAAAAAAAAAGCATATACCAAATTTGATCAACAGATGCCACTGTAAAATTCTTGATTTGAACACATAAAAAACATATACCAAACTTCACCAACAGATGTCACTGTATAATTCTTGTTTTGGACACATCAAGCAAGTTAGATGCTCTCAAATTAAAGAAGCAATACCAGAATTTGGCCAACAGATGTCACTGTAAAATTCTTGTTGTAATCTGAAGAAACAATACTCAAATTTGGCCAATAGATGTGGCTGTACATTGCTTTCAGTCTGAAACAATAGCAAATGTGACCAATAGATGCCACTGCAACATGCTCGTTTTAGTCTGAAGAAAAAATATCAAGTTTGGCCAAGAGATGCAACCTATACAAAATACAGCCAGCAGATGCGGCTGTACATCTCATAAAATAAAGATCAATTCCAAATTTCTACAACAGAGGGTGATATAAGAAACGTTTGGTCAATAAAAAGCATGTACCAAACTTGACCAACAGATGCCGCTGTAAAATTCTTGATTTAAACACATCAAAAACATATACCAAACTTGACCAACAGATGACGCTGTAAAATTCTTGATTTGAACACATAAAAAACATATACCAAACTTCACCAACAGATGTCACTGTAAAATTCTTGATTTGTACACATCAAAAGCATATACCAAACTTGACCAACAGATGACGCTGTAAAATTCTTGATTTAACACATCAAAAACATATACCAAATTTGACCAACAGATGCCGCTGTAAAATTCTTGATTTGAACACATAAAAAGCATATACCAAACTTCACCAACAGATGTCACTGTAAAATTCTTGTTTTGGACACATCAAGCAATGATGATTTAATTTGATGATTTCAAATTAAAAAAGCAATACCAGAATTTGGCCATATGTCACTGTAAAATTCTCGTTGTAATCTGAAGAAACAATACTCAAATATTGCTTTCAGTCTGAAACAATAGCAAATGTGACCAATAGATGCCACTGCAACATGCTCGTTTTAGTCTGAAGAAAAAATATCAAGTTTGCCAAACAGATGCTGCTATTCAGTTTGACAAACCAATACAAAATAGAGCCAGCAAATGCTGCTGTACATCTCATAAAATAAACTGCTATTAAAAATTATAATTTCAACCATGTCACTGTAGATTCACAATCTGGCCGAACATCATCACCTAGGAACCCTTATAAAAAGGGACCTGCGAGCACTTCCAGGCTCCAAAGCGGTTCTCAACCCCCGTGCGATGGTCGTGTGACCCACAGGTTGAGAACCGCTGCTGTAGACTCTTAATGAATGTATAACAGCACCATGGCCATTCTCATAAAAAATCAATTGGGACAAAGTGGGTTATTCATCAAAATCCAAACAGTCGCATATATGCCCGTATTCACACCCATTCGCGACTTCTCCAACTCTGCTTATTCAACAATCTCTGCCATGTGACGAATTCACGACTAATTCTGACGCTTACCCCAGTCGCAGACTTAAGAAGCCCTTCGCATCACTTTGCCTGCGTGTGCACAGGTAATTCGGCTATTGAGCATGCAACGGAGTCTGTCGAGCAGATTCTGCAGTGAGTACTGCTTACAATTCACCTGTTTGTCTTCGCCACAAAATAGTGGCGAATTGAGGGGTTTGATGGCAGGGCTCCAGTGTTGCGTAAGGCAATGATTCATTCAAAAGTGACAATGGCGACTGTGTTTAAATTAGTCTATTATTATACATGAACTATGCACAAGATGACATAAAAATAAGTATTTTCACTTATACACAGTGGGATATGATGAGGCTGACGTCACTGCCCTTCACTGGAGGAGTTCTCCTCACTCCGCATGACTTTCCAGCCTATTACTGTGTGACTGACTACACTGCACAACACTACACATGTGATGACATCTGTCGCTCTTTGCTGCTTCATGAATAAGGAGAAGTGAATTCGCGACTTCCTAATCGTATTGACATGAGCAGACACGCAGACACTATGCAAGGCAAATTTGAACTTTGATGAATAAGCTCCAAAGTAAATAAGGCTTCTACCAGCTCTGAATTTACAGTGAACACATATGATCACAAGGAAACAGTATATTAGGGTATAGCACTAGCCCGTAGGCAGCAATCAGCTAACAATTGCATGCATGTATGTATTTCTTTATTTATAAAGCACCACTAGGTTACACAGCGTTGTACAATCCAACAATACTGTTATAATACAGACAAGGAAAAAGTGCTTAACAAAAAACAAGTGACGTAAATTACAATCATATAATCAAGAATATGCATCACTCTAAGGGCGAAACGATCGCCCGAAGTTAATTTCTGTTCGCACGTGCGGAATTTCGATAGATTTGCGATCGCAAATCGATTGCAATTCCAATCGTGCGATCGCAAATTGATCGCAAATCAATCAGAATTGCGATCGTGCGATCGCAAATCGATCAGAATTCCCCACATGCTGTAAGAATTGCGATCGGGCGGAAAAAATCCGCCCTTAGTCAATTTCGCCCTAAGAGAGTTATTGACTAAAGTGAGAATTTGACTGTTGAACTCTCAAACAGCAGATTCCCATAGCAAGTCCGTAACCACAACAATTTTAAAGTCACAACCTTAGCAATGTTCCCATAGTAAAATTGTGACTGCATCAGTAGCAGTCTATTGCGACCGTCTTTAGCTGCAAATTCACACCTTTACTTAAGAATCTGGACTTTAACCAATATCCCCCTAAGTGCCAGGCCATGATTGAAACAAGAGAATGCAGGTCCCTGCCCCATAGAGCTTACAATCTAAATAGGAGGAAGACTTAAATAAACAGAGAGGAGGGCGACAAGTGCAGTAACATAAAGGGTTATAGTTCATTAGCCTATAGGTGCCAATTAAATAAGAAAATAAATACAAAATAGAATAAATAGTTGCTTAAAGACACAATATACACACTATAAAATAACAAATTTAAAAGTATTATGACCTGAAAGTTTAGATTAGAAACAAGGTTGAACTCTTGGAATATGTATTTCTTACATATCTGACACTTGCAGCAGGAATCGTATAATGTTTACTATTTGAAAACTTTAGCAAGGAAAGGGCAATACTGTATACTCTGGCTGACCAATAGGTCTCCCATGAAAACTAAGTTCCAGCCAGAATATATGCAGACTAAACCCCTTCTCTTCCTCTGCCAAATGCAGCAGAGGACTATTAATCAAAGAACAGTCAGAGGTGTGAATTCACAGTCATTCACCACTTCTCTTACTTTGTGTGTTCATAAAACTGTTATTTTCTGTGACGTGGCAAATACACAACCCGTTTGACACGTTATGACAGACACAAAGTTAAAGAGCTTACATACTTCTTCCAGTGCAAATGCAACAGCAATTTGACTATTTATCTAAGTGGCAAATTCACTAAGGTGTGCTTTGCCTTTAATTTATCAGTTGACTTTGCCAGATTAAAGTGGTGAAGTAGAGGGCTGATGCCAGGGTTCTTTATTAGTGGAAGGCAACTCTCTTCACTCAAAAGACAAAGAAAATACAACCATCAAGTGACAGCATGAACTTGTTATAGTGTTGCATAGAAAGGGATATAAAAATCACTTGTTCTAAGTTTGTAAACAAAAGTGGTGACAAAAATGTGGCAGATGTCACTTCTCTTAACTTGGGCAAATTGGAATCACTTCGCATCCCACTACTGTTTGATCGACTATGCCCGATAATGCGTTAAATAGTTTCCACTGCGGTTTCCTTCTTCTCCAAGGAAAAGTGCAGTTCAGTGAATAAGGAGAATTTGCAACTTTTGGAGGGTAGCGACATAAAAAGGTACGTCAATAACCCCTTTATTGACCACGATTTTGTAGAGAAGGAAAATCAAAATTAAACAGCTGCAATTCAATCCACAGCATTGACAAAATAACGCTTTTCCTTGCCACAGTTGTGGCACATTGGGTTTCCCTCACATACACACAGAATCAGGCAATAAAAGTCTCACTCATAATAAACATGCCCCATACATGCCAGACATACACTGTATGTCTCTCACATATACAGAGACAAGTAGAGTATAGGTGATACCTTTTATTGGCCATGCCTGAGGAATCATTACATGCCTGATGAAGAGAGCTAAGTAGTGTGGAAAGCTTGTATTTACCATCTATTCAGTAAGCCAATAAAAGGTATCACCTATACTCTACTTGTCTCTGCTTATATCCATGGCTAACATGGTGCTACACTCTACTGTAACATACAAATGCACTCACACATTATACATCCGTGATCACAATAAATATCTCTATTTCACACACTGGATGGGTGTTTCTGTCTCCCACATTTACACAAACATGCTGGATGTCTTACACTCACACTTAAAGCAGACCTAAAGTGAAAAAATAAAAAACAACAGTTAAAATACTTACCTTATACACAGCTGGTTGATTACAGTCACAGCATGAGCTGTGCTGTAATTAGCCGGCTCCTGATTCTTCCCCCGACGCTTCCTGCACAGTGCGCTGGCTGACACAGAAGCCAGTGCACAGCTCCTTCTTCTCCTTCCCCAGCCTGATACATCATCACGCTCATTGTAGGGAGCGTTCTCATTGGCCCCCGCAATGAACATGATGATGTTTAAGCCCTGAAACACCTGTGGTGTAACAGGATGGGAGGAGCTGCGGTATTGGCTGCCAGTCAGCCAGCGCTGTGAAGAAGCGTTCGGGGAAGGATCGGGAGCCGGCTAATCACAGCACAGTTCATGCTGTGACTGTAATCAACTGGTTCTGTTTAAGGTTAGTATTTTAACCGTTATTTTTTATTTTTTCACTTTAGTTCCCCTTTAATGTCGCTCACATACATACTGGATGTCTCGCTCTCTCTTACACACTGTCGTCTCTTCCAAAAAATGTATGCCCCACATTGAATGTCTCTCACAAACACTGGTAATCTCAAATAAATTGGATGTCTCTCCTTCAAGCACCACCCTGTATGTCCCACACAAACTCACTACAGCAATGTTCTCTCTAGATCTTGTCTCACATAAAAGACAGCCTGTCTCTGTCTTCTACTCAGACCTAACTACACTTCTAAAGCTTCCCCTAGCTACATTCCCCCTTCTCCTAAAGATAATCAATAGGGAAGCTGCTATGTGCCCTATATGTTCTTGCCTTAATCATCTTTCATTGTGAGGACATAAACAGAGACATTTATTGGTAGAACTCAATTGTTCTGTTATTACTAACAAGTATCCATCAACATACTATTATGAAAGAATCATACTATGCAATGTTTCATTGTAAGAAACAGGATGAATAAGCCAAACATTGAATGATCTATTGACACATAAATTGTGACCATAATTATATGTCCAGAGTAACGGTGGACATTTAAGTACATACCCTCCACAGTACTTACCCTTCCCCCAGGGCCAGAATCACATCCCAGCTCTTCACACACCCTGGTGGCCAGGCTCATTGCAGAGATCCTGCGAGGCTGAGTACACACAATGTTACAGTTCCCTGAGTTGCTATTATTCAGGAGCAAGTCCTCTAGTAAAAACTGAGGAACCTGAGTACTTTTCCCACTGCCAGTTTCTCCAGCCACTACAATGACCCTGTGCCTTTTTAGGGTCTCCAGGATGTAATTCCTGTGGGCAAATACAGGCAACTGCTCCCTGTCTCTCAGCAGCTTCTTGAATTTTAAGGAATCTCGACATTTCAAGAAAAGGTTCCTGACAGGTTCCAAATCATCCACCCCCATCACACGTAGAGAACTTTCATTGGTTTCTTCTTCATCACAGGCAAAATTTTCCCAGGAATCCTCTGTATCATCTTCTACTTGGGCCTCCTTGGAGGACTTCTGTTGATTTTGCAGCAGTCTCAGCTTATTCAATAGCTTTGAGATGAACTGATCCCGAGGTTTGTTACACTCAATTTTGCTTTGCTCCAGTGTTTGTTTCTCTGCATCGCTCCACTCTAGCCAGACATCCCTGTACGTAGGTGGCAGAAGCTGGTGCACTGACTTTTTGTTACAGAAGAAATAGAGAGATAATGGTATATTAATATACAATACACACAACACTAAAAGCCCAGTTTATTTGTAATAGCAAATACTAAATTAGGACTTCCGCCCACATATTAAAGTATGCAACTCTCACACTCAACACATTTTTAGGTTTCATCAGTTTCACCCACTGGGGATCTTGAAATCAGCCTGCCACCAATTCTAGTATGGTACTGCTCTCCGGTAACTTAGGACAGAGCGCTTCTCTGAGCAAGCCGCTGACAGAGATAAAAGGACGAAATTGTCTTTACATTGGAAGTTCCCAGTGGCCAGTGCTGTGAAAAGCTTCCATTAAAAAAACTGCTATTTGCTGCATTTTGCAAGTAGAGTGCCAGTGCCAACTTCCTATAACTGGCTTGCAAGGCGCACACCATGATATAGAGGACTTTCAACTTAAAATAATCAGTTCAAACAATATATTAATTATACTTTTCCCAGGAACATTACATTTGTTTTGCAAAAATGCATAAGGTAAAATAAGAAGTTGGTTGATAGTGCTGCTGGGAGTTGTAGTTCAATTATAGATGAAGGTTGGAAATCATTGAATTAAATATGGGGATGCACTGACAAATTCCTGGTTACTCTTGCAAAAAAGGTCAAAAATTGGTCCCTATGGCATACCTGCTTTTCTTTAGCAAGCCATTACTTTTGACCAAACAAGCTCCAAGACATAGAAGCATCTTTGTTTTACTCAACAAACTAATCTATTTACAACATAAATATTATACTTTCATAAAGGGGAGATCATTTTTTTGTGTATATATTTTTAACTGAATATTTAGCTGAAACAATTGTAATCATAATCTCCTACCTGGCCTTTGGTAAGCTCATACAGAGCAAGGGTGGCCCCCAGATGTTGTGCTTGCATACTGTCCTCTGTCACAATTGTAGGACACACACACATTACATCATCATGTGATTTTATTATCTTAACCCTACATAGATGGAAAATTATATAAGTTAAGGCAATAATGGAACATGCAGAAAAGTCCTCCCCATACTGATTAACCCAAGAAAGTGTTGATAATTGTAACTTATTGTTATCTCCACTTTCACAATTTTTCTTTTTTTAGATTTTAGAGTAATGGTTCAGGCCTCTTTATAGTGTACCTGCCACCTCAAAACACTAATACTAATGTAGGTTTGTACTAATGAAATAACTGTTTTTGTAAATATGTATATATATATATATATATATCTATTAGAAAAAAAATGTACCTTTATACAGCATTTCTCTCTGTCATCTTCCCTGTCAGCCTGACTTTTCTTTCCCGAGTCAGGTGGGTGGGGCTAAATGATGAATGACATTATAGCTCCTCCAATCAGATCCCTGCTAGATTGTGATTTAAGGGATCTGATTGGAGGAGCTATAATGTCAATCATTATTTAGCCTCGCCCTCCTGACACTCAGGAAAGAAAAGGTAGGCTGACAGGGAAGATGACAGAGAGAAATGCTGTTTAAAACTAGCTTCACATGAGCGTATGATGCTTTCATACTTGTATTTCTTTATGGACTTGTGTTTCAACAACTTGTCACAGCTCTTATTACCTGTCTGCGTATGTAAGTCTTCCTCCCATTTAGACTGTAAGCTCTATGGGGCAGGGAACTCCAACCTCGTGTCAACTTCAACATAGCACTTAAAGTGATGTATTCTAGTGATCTTGTACTGTATTGTTTAATGCAATTTCTCATGTCTGTATTTTATTTTTATTCTGAACTGTACAACGCTGTGTATGTTTGTGGCGCTTTATAAATAAAATTATAACATATATACATACATCATATAATACCACATACAGTATTCATCTTTTTAATTTCACTAGCTTTGTAACCAACAGATGTCACTGTGCACAGCTTTAAGGTTGGAAGATCAATTCCAAATTTCTACAACAGAGGGTGACATAAGAAACGTTTAGTCAATAAAAAACATATACCAAACTTGACCAACAGATGTCACTGTAAAATTCTTGATTTGAACACATCAAAAACATATACCAAACTTCACCAACAGATGGCGCCGTAAAATTCTTGATTTGAACACATCAAAACATATACCAAACTTGACCAACAGATGGCGCCGTAAAATTCTTGATTTGAACACATCAAAAGCATATACCAAACTTGACCAACAGATGTCACTGTAAAATTCTTGATTTGAACACATCAAAAACATATAACAAAACTTCTAGATGCTTTCAAATTAAAGAAGCAATACCAGAATTTGGCCAACAGATGTCACTGTAAAATTCTTGTTGTAATCTGAAGAAACAATACTCAAATTTGGCCAATAGATGCGGCTGTACATTGCTTTCAGTCTGAAACAATAGCAAATGTGACCAATAGATGCCACTGCAACATGCTCGTTTTAGTCTGAAGAAAAAATATCAAGTTTGCCAAACAGATGCTGCTATTCAGTTTGACAAACCAATACAAAATAGAGCCAGCAAATGCTGCTGTACATCTCATAAAATAAACTGCTATTAAAAATTATAATTTCAACCATGTCACTGTAGATTCACAATTAAAGTGGCACTTATAAAGCAATGAATAATGATGGCATTGTGTAAATGTCACAAAAGAAAGCAAAGTTAAGCATAGCAAAGTTTTTTAAATTGCAATAATGCTCAGCTCTATTTATAGCTCTAGACTGTTAATGAATGTATAACAGCACCATGGCCATTCTCAGAAAAAATCCATTGGGACAAAGTGGGTTATTCATCAAAGTCCGAACAGTCGCATATATGCCCGTATTCACACCCATTCGCGACTTCTCCAACAATCTCTGCCATGTGACGAATTCGCAACCATTTCTGATGCTTATTCCAGTCGTGGACTTAAGGAGCCCTTCACATCAATTTGCGTGCATGTGCACAGGTAATTCGGTTATTCAACATACGCTATATATATCCGTTCATATAGTAGCACCTTATCTATGATTAAGCGCCATCGCGCAAAACGCGTTAGAGGGTGCTTTAGCTTTTATTTTACCACTACGATGCTTGGTTTTTAACTTTGTTACAATAAATTTCGGATGATTTTACTGATTTTGGAGTGCCGGAGCCTTCGTTCGTCTGTTTGCTACTTTTGGGCCTCCTGCTCCCTGGCACCCGCTACTCTCTACACTGCTGGCTGTGGATTGAGCGATCCTCATGTCTTCTATGCGACGGAGTCTGTTGATGGAGCAGATTCTGCAGTGCGTACTGCTCCGAATTCACCTGTTTGCCTTTGCCACAAAATAGTGGCGAATTGAGGGGTTTGATGGCAGGGCTCCAGCGTTGCGTAAGGCAATGATTCATTCAAAAGTGACAATGGTAACTGCATTTAGTCTACTATTAAACATGAACTATGCACAAGATGACATATAAAAATAAGTATTTATCACTTATACACAGTGGGATATGATGAGACTGACATCACTGCACTTCACTGGAGCAATTCTCCTCACTCTGCATGACTTCCCAGCCTACTACAGTACGACTGACTACGCTGTACAATATATGTGTTCTTATTTTTTCTTTTTTCTTCAAAACAGTGTATGATGCGCTGCACATCATACGCTCGTATGAACCTAGCCTTAAGGTACATTTTTTAAATACATATATATTTACAAAAACATTTCATTAGTACAACCTAAATTAGTGTTAGTTTTGAGGTGACAGGTGCACTTTAACAAAAGTGGTTGTTGTCAAAAATGGCAATGGAAATTTTGACAAAAATGCCTAAAACCGGATAAGCATCATGGTGATAATGTTAACCTTCCATTATTGGAGCTTTCAATGGTTCACAAATATGCCCCATTATCAGCAAAAAGATAACATGGGCTGTGTGCAGTTCTTTTGTGAATACACAAACATGTAGAGAGACAGAGAGATGTACCTGCTCTTCCAATACCTTCCCACAGGTACTTTCTCAAAGGAAGGATTTGGACTTTTTGGATAATGCTTCCGACACCAATCAATCAGAAACTGCTTTGGTGATTTACCAGTCCAGCTTCGAGAGGTGTAGTCAAAGTTTCGGATGTCAAGAGGTTGCTTCTTTTTAGCTGACATGAAAGAGTGTTGCAAAATGAACAAGGTTAAGCAAGTTAAAACAAATTAAAAACAATAGAAGTAAATTGGTTGCAAAAGTGAATCTAGAATTCAGCTGTCACACTCCTTTAAAGAGGAATTAAACCTTAACTTAATCTCTTATTAAATCGATAGGTCTGATGGACACAAAAAAATTTAAAGCTAAGATATCTGACTCGCCATTATAAAAATGATAAAATGATAATCTCCCGCACTGCATTTTTTCCTAACAGTACGAGACATCTATTTTTCTGTTTTAGGCACACCCTCTCCCTCTCAGACATTTACATACACTCAAAGCTCTATAAGACCTGTGCCTCAAACCCAGGTGTGTGTGCATCTGAGAAAGAGTGTGT